>VMDR010030527.1:0-12210 GCA_007922815.1 Macrotus californicus
TCTAGAAAAAAGATGGAGGAAGAATCAATGGATTTAGGTTAAGAGCAAGACCTGAAAAACTCATACCAGACTTCTTCAGGTCCAGAGTTACGACTGTGTGGGACAAAGCATAACGAAGGAGCACAGCGCCTCAGGAGGTGAACAAATGTCTAACTACCATGTATCCGTCACAGGGCATTCTTAGAGGGAAATTAATCTTAGCCTTTAAAACACAATTTAGTAAGGCATAAAAAAGCTCATTTTTAAAAATAATTAAAAGGTGGCCAGCTGCTCTGGAGCTGAGTCAGAGATGGAACGGCGGTAAGAGGTAAGCCGAGAGGGGTGCAAGGCCCCACGGAGCCAGCCACGGGACAGAGCAGAGTCCCACGTGAAGGGCAGCATCGAGGGGGTTAGGGCTGAGTGGTCTAGCCCTAACTTCCGAGTTCAAGGTCATTCCTCCTTTTCTGCTGAGAGCAGGCTTGGGGGAGACAAGAGCAGAAGGAACGAACTTAGTCAGGAGGCTACTGCAGAGCCCATGGAAGAGGGTGGTTCGCAGCGTGGGACGCAGGGAAATGCAGCCGTATTTCCAGACCTGTCTGGGAGGAAGATACCTGGGTTGGCTGAGACACTGGACGGAAGGGTGGGGAAAGGCAACCGGAGATGACCCTCAGGTTCCTGTTGGAGCAACAAGCAAACACTGGTCCTGTTTACAACTGTCCCTTGTAACAGTGGGGCCAGAATGAGAACCTAGGTCCAATTGGGAATAAAGTCCATGTTATTTTTGTGACGCAGAAGCCTCCACTGCATGTGAGATGCTTGGTAAAGCGAACTGAAGTATAAGGGTGAAATGACAGAGGCTTGGGATCTGAAACACCCACTTCACTGGTAACAATCATACACGTGGCTCCTCCAATGCAACAGGACACATGGTGAGAGCCACAGAGACGCCTGCACGGACCCAATAACCCATTCAGAGGGCTAACTTCAGGTCTTACTAACGGGACGGGGGAGAACGGGCTGAAGAGATCCTAAGAGAACTTCTAAATATTACAGTCACCTTTACTGACATGAGCATCCCAGAGAAAACAGTGTGCCTTCAGTCTCCATCAGGGTCCAATAAGGGGATGCCACGCAGAAATTCAAACAGAGAAAGTCATGTGGGAAAGTGACTGAACATGAGAAAATGACTCCCAGCGACTGGAGTAACAGAGGGACGATGGCCAAGAATAGAGGGCAGCAGGTGTCGGAAGCGGACAACACTGAGAGGGCTTGGCAGCGGGAAGAGTTCACTGTGAAACCTTCTGAAAAGGTGCTGGAGAAAGCCGGCTAAGGAGTGTGTCCCACCTGGCAGTAATCTGTCAAGACACCACCTGATGGGGGTGCCAGGGGAAGGTGACCAAAAGGGAAGGTGACAGGTATGACTAACCCCAGGCACTGCAGAAAAACTGGGTGCTGCAAGACACCTGCCGTGAGAAAGACACGGGAACCAGAAGAGGAGCCCCACCATCCAGCAATGCCCCTCCCTGGCCCTCTGCTAGCACCACGGGGTGTCCTGCTCACTGCAGGGGAGAGACACTTCGAAGGGCCAGCTCCATGATCACAGAGTGGGTCAGGCTGTGGGGGCCTGAGGCGGAGCTGGTAGGCAATAAATTGATAACTTTGTGACAGTGATCTGACAGTGAATGTTTATTTAGTTGGTCATTTCCCAGCTGTTTCAATACCCTGAGAAATCTAAAGGAGTCCCTTCCTGCTTTCCCTTCCTGCTTTCCCTTCCGGTGGCTCGCCGTCTCCTGGTCGCCCTCAAGCCCGGTGCCACCTGGGGCAACAGCCCCCTGTTAAGTCCTTGTGGCACTGAACGGAGATACACCACGGCCAAGCCAACTTTAAAAGATGCAGGCTACTCCAGATTTTAAAAGTCACTATTTATGCTAACTCACGAGGGTACAAAAGGTCCTAGGGGATGCTGAATTTATTAGGTATTTTCCCACAGGGGATTAAAATCCTAGCCTGAAACGCATAGGACAAAGTAAATTCAGTTATAAAATGTACTTTTGTACTTGTGTACATCACAGGGCACTTCTCCACCTGTGCGCCTTTTGCAGCAAAGGACCGAAATAATTCACGTGAAGTGTAGCGATAAAGAAAAACATCTTGTGTTTCTAATCCTAAATTTTTCCTTTCAAGAAATATATAGACCCGAAGGAGATCCTCTGAATGTATAAAACATAAAATTTAGGACTATACATCAAAGAACAAGGTAACACTTCTGTGACCTCCAACTAGAATTGCCAGTTTTTATCATTTGGCACTTTGCATTGTGAAAAAATCACATAGGATTATACTCCCTAGACCCTAGGTCTTGCTCTCATGACAGGCCAAACTGCCTTGGTTTTATTCTTACAGTTTTTTAACTTTTACATGGTATGCACCTGCGTCAATGAACACTCAATAATACTGCGTACATGGTGTGCACCTGCGTCAATGAACACTCTATAATACTGTGTACACAATATGCATCTGAGTCAATGAATACTCTATAATACTGCGTACACGGTGTGCATCTGCATCAATGAACACTATATAATACTGTGTACACCGTATGCATCTGCATCAATGAACACTATGTAATACTGTGTACACGGTATGCATCTGCATCAATGAACACTATGTAATACTGTGTACATGGTATGCATCTGCATCAGTGAACACTATGTAATACTGTGTACATGGTATGCATCTGCATCAATGAACACTATATAATACAGTGTACCTGGTATGCATCTGCGTCAATGAACACTATGTAATACTGCGTACACTGTATGCATCTGCGTCAATGAACACTATATAATACTGTGTACATGGTGTGCACCTGCGTCAATGAACACTATGTAATACTGCGTACATGGTATGCATCTGCGTCAATGAACACTATGTAATACTGCGTACATGGTGTGCACCTGCATCAATGAACACTCTATAATACTGTGTACACGGTATGCATCTACGTCAATGAACACTATATAATATAGTGTACCTGGTATGCATCTGCGTCAATGAACACTATATAATACTGTGTACATGGTATGCATCTGCGTCAATGAACACTATGTAATACTGCATACACGGTATGCATCTGCGTCAATGAACACTATATAATACTGTGTACATGGTGTGCACCTGCATCAATGAACACTATGTAATACTGCGTACACGGTATGCATCTGTGTCAATGAACACTATATAATACTGTGTAATGTGTTTTTAATTTTTTTAAAAAGTGTTCCAAAGTTCACTTTTATCAGTTAACATTGTTTTTGAGGGAAAATACTAATCTAATTCACCAGATTCATTTAACTCCTGTAGAGAGTTAATGAATGTGTCAAAAATATTTGATCTCCTATTAATAGACATTAGCTGGTTGGTATGTCTTTACTATTTTAAAAAATGCTGCGATTATCATTTACATGCCTCCTTGTATACAAAGAAAACCTTAACTCAACGGTATAAACCTAAGTGGATAATCACTGGCTCTTGGAATATGCACATTATTATTTTTACTACACAAAACCAAATCGCTATCCAGATAGTACTGATTCACACAACTTTATCAATTTTATTTGTTCATCAGCAAACTAAAGCAGACACACTGACTTCTGTTTTAAAGAGGTGCCCACAGGACTTGATTATAAATTTGAATACAAATATCGTGGTGGCAGCCGCTTAGTCTCAGTAAAAGTGAAAGGTGCCGACTGTCCAGTGCTGTGAACCAGGGACACCAGCAGGGAAGTACACCCTGGATGGAGATGGGTCTCCTCTTTATTTCTGCTTTCTGTCCCATGTGATAAATCCTTGGCAACGTATCTCTTCATAGTGTGCCCCTGTGGCCCTCTACACTAGTCACAGGAGGCACTGATGTCCTTAGTGACCAGCACCAATCTACGTAATAATCTCCCCAGTGTGTTTTGTTCACTCGCTCAGTAGTTTGTAGGCACACACTGAATGAGCACCAACTGCAGCCAGAAACACAGCAACATGCAGGCACAGCTCCCATTCTCAAGCCAGCCTCAGTCTAGAGCCGAGCAGTGTGGGGCACCGTGCAGTGTGGGGCGCACCGTGCAGTGTGGGGCGCACCGTGCAGTGTGGGTGCACCGTGCAGTGGGGCGCACCGTGCAGTGTGGGGCACCGTGCAGTGTGGGGCAGCATGCAGTGTGGGGCAGCATGCAGTGTGGGAGCCTCCAGCCACTGTGGAACTGAGCAGCTGAGATGTGCTATAAGTATACAGTGAACACTGGATGTTTTTAGACTTAATACAAAAAGAATATCAAATTTATCATTAATAATTTTTATACTGGTTATATGTTAAAACGATAATATTCTGAATATACTGGGTTAAATAAGACAGTGTTACAATCTCCTGTCTCTTTGCTTTTTAATGTGGCTGTAAGAAAATTCAAACGCACCTCTGTGGCTCACATCGCGTCCATTTTAACCAGCGCTGGTCAAGAAGGTGAGACAAGCATGTAACGCAGTGAGATGATTCCTGAGTGGGCTAACCACAAAGCTCACCGGAGCACGCGGAAAGGACAGCAGCTCAGAAAACCACAGCAGCTCAGACCACAGATAATAAAACTAATGTTTAAAATCACTTTAAAGGTATGAGTTTGCTGAGTATAAAAGGAAGCCGAGAAGGGACTCATGTCAGACAGAAGGCCAAAGGCGGGCAAGAGCACAAACTAACCAGGTGCACCGAGGCTGGGCTGGAGCACTCACGTTACCCTGGTAACCCTGGGTACCATCTGCCTTTTGACTTAGAGTAACGACAGTAATCATCTTTTCGTGTTTTTCCTCCCTTGAGCAACTCTGGACAACCGAAATAGAACACGGGGCACACAAAACATAGATGGGACTCACTGTCTCCCTCACCGCACCTACCACCTACTCCCATGCTCTCAAATCACACGTGCAAACAGGCAGCTGTCAGCCACACCCATGACAGGGGCCACAGCACCCAGAACGGCGCCTCTCTCGTCTATCACACATATGAAGCTGCTGTGTCCTGGAGGAGGAAGCCACTAGTGTTTTGTAACTTTGGGGCTTTTACACAAGTCTTGGCTCAAATCCACATGAGAACACTAGGATTTTCATATTACAGCAGTTTTAAAAAATGCATAATATCATAGCTTGCTTATCTCTGCTCTAGAGTCGATAGGTGACTTTTTAAAACATTTGAGACAAAACTGATGCAAAATTAGAATGTTAATGAGCTCCTGTGACACAGTAAGTTGCACAAAGATAAGAGCAGGAATGCTTTTTATGTGCTCCGGTCCTTTCTCATACACCATGCATCCCTGAAAAACACTTTTATTCATGGGAAAATAAAAAAAAAATCAATGGAAGTGTAAAAACAGCAAAAAGAAAAATAGTGGTATTTGTTGTTGGATGATAGCTGTTTTTAACAGGACCGAAAAAAGCATTAATTTCAACAGCTGGAAACTGCACTTGGCTCCGGGCGCAGAGATGTTGCCGCCGCTATTTGCAAACGTGATGAGTGGAGCCCAGCTTGCAAGCATGACGGATAAAAATAAATGTTTCATTCTGCAAAGCGCGTTTCATTGTTGTGCATGTCAATCTGAAACAATGAAAAACTGCGCGGCAGACACACGCTGATAGTCACTTTCAATGACTGGCAGCTAGCGGGGGGTTTTGTTTTCTTTTTCCCTTTTTTTTTTGGCTGCAGTGCATTTGAAAGTAACTTTTGGTATTTGATGCGAGAAACTGAAATAACAGTCTCCTCTCCCACCAAAGTACAGGACCTTTTTCTCCCCACAACTTTGACCCTTGGCATACAGAAAGCAGCACTAAGTAGAATTCAATAATAAAAGGCAACCAGTGCCTTGGGATAGAAAGGCAGGCAAATAAAAGATGGATTCAAGCTTGTTTTAATAACTCATAAAATATGCACCCTCATAAATGCACAAAGAAGGACAAGATAGCCCGGAGAATGAACTGAGGAAGGACTACTGATCTCGACACTGTTTTTAGGAAGTGCTTACCATGGTGTGCCCTGAAAACAAACACCCTCACGGTGTGATGTTGCCACCCCCGACCTGTCCCCAGTCAGCCCACCGGGAACCAGAGACCGTAAAATCCAGTCCTTGAGTACAACAATTAACCATCAGAAGAAGTCACCAAGCAATGGAAGGAGCCAAGAAGCCAAATTCTAAATATTTATTACTCCTCAGAAGGCTTTTGTTAGCTGGAATAAATCACTGAAAAATTTAAAGAAAAAAAACTTAAAAAGACAGCAGAGTGGAGAAGTCTCTGTCCTCTCTCCTTCCCACAGCTACAGAATGAAACAGAAATGGGAATTACATCTTAGAGAAAATTAGGCAAAACCTCTCACCCAATCACACCACAGGTATGCAAGCAGGGGTACAGGAAGACGCTGAGAGGAGGCCTCTGGCTCGAGGCTGAGACACAAAATCAATGTAGCTGAGGCCAGGTAGGCAAGACTGAATGGTGAAGAGCCTCTGGCTCCCACCGCAGTGGCATCGGAAAGCAGACATTAAACACTCAACACACAGCCCCAGGCCCTACATTGCGTCTGTGAATGGGGAAGAATTCCTGCTCCCTCTGCTCTCCCAGCCTGCACCCACCGGTTTCAACTCAGGGGTCCAAGGAGGACAGACAAGGGAGGGAAGAAGAGACAGGAAAAAACAAGGAAACCATGACAGAGTCACAGAGAAATGCTGCCATCAAGCAGTGAAAATCAGGACTGGAGGTATCACTGTAACCCAGAGAACTGAATGAAAAGGGCAAGACATCAAAAGGTACAAGGGCTCTTGAAAGGCGGGGCAAACTCATGGGAGATGAACACTGAGCCCGCAGAGTTCATCGAAGAAATCCCATCTAAATAAGAAGTTGTTTGGTGCAGAGTGAGCATAAGTGAAATAGTCTGTAAAAAAGACAAAGGAATGTGTATTATTAAAAAACAAAAACAAAAACCCTAGATGGTTAGCCAGAATAGTCCATGTATATACATGGTATTCAAGAGTTTTAATCAACAGATATATGTGAAGTTCATACTATGTGTCCAATAGTTTTGAAAACCCCTTGTACTCAAAAAAAAAAATCTATCCAGTTTAGAAACAAAAATCTCTAGGAAAATTGAAATAATACAAGAAAAAGTGCAACCGAAGACCCCTACCATCAACTAGTCACACTTACATAAATTCTAAAAAGGAACCATCAATACAGGCCTTGAGAGAAGAGAAGGAAACCAGCTGGATTTCGGCGGAAATGCGGACCAGACGTCAAAGGAGAGGGAGGCAGATCTGCAGACCCCCAGAGAGTGTCCATCCCAGCAGAGAGGTGAGAATGAGCGTGGCCCGGCATGCTCTGGGGAGCAGCTGCAAAGGTTCATGTTGGTACATGAAACAAGAGGAGCTGACGACAAGCCCAGCTTACGGGAGAAACTGAACAGGGTGGAGCAAACCCCGTAGCCACTGCAACGAGTTGGGGTGAAAGCCAGGCAGGGAAGCCCAAGAGGGGATGGCAACAGAAGAGAAAACGGGATTGGAGAAAAGAGCCTGAGAGACAGGCAAGGGCCAGTCAAGGAAGATGGCTGCAGTGGACAGACAGAGTTAAAAGTCAGTTAAACAGACACTGAAAGAATAAAACGAATCAACAGATTCTGAAAACGTATCAGGAAGTAGGGAAGGAGGAAAAGGAAGCATCAGAGATGATCCGGTGGTTTTCCATCTAGGAAAGCAGAATGAAAGATTGGTAGCACGTCTGACCACAGCATCGGAAACATAAAAACTCCGTCTGTTTTCACATCTTCCCTGGGTGTCTGGTTAATCCTTGCATGCCGAGTGAGGCCCTCTGGCATTTTTCAGCAGGAGAAGCTTAAGTGTATCATACTACTATTAAGTGAAACTGCATAAAACAAAGACCAGGAAACACTCTTTTAAAAATGTCCTTGTTTGTGGATGGGACTGAATGATACCTGCCATTTGCTTTCCCAGAATCCAGTGGGGGACAGCATACATGAAGCAGGGCTGGCCCACAGCTGCTGCAAACGGGTGATGATGAGCACATGGGACACGCTCAACTGTCCTCCCCACGTAGGGACAGAAACCTCCTCACCACATTTCTCGAGTCACGGGAACCCAACCATCCACCTAGAGCTCCCTTCTCAAAGAAATGACTGTAAATGTGAGACTGTCCTTTGCAAACAATTGTGACTAAAATACAAGTCTAACATTGCAGCCATCACTAAACACAACTGCAAAAGATAAAAAAAAACCATCTAAAAAATCCTACCTATACTGCCCTTCCATGTAACTCTGTACTATAGCTGAGGTCAAGATGAATTAACACACAGAAAAGGTTATTCAAATGTGAAGTCCTCAAAAAACATTTATGGATTAGTATCACAAGACATGAGCCAGCAAGCACTGGTGCAGCATATCTATCTATATCTATATCTATATCTATATCTATATCTATATCTATATCTATATCTATATCCATACATAGAGTCAAGCACTATACATACCATATGTTACTTTGGGTCGAACATATTTCGGAAAGTTTACACCTTGGGTAGCTGTAACTGTATGTCTAAATCTTAACTGACAGAAATGTTTTATCTTTTGTCATTGCATCTGAATAACAATGTGACATAACTAGAGTGCATGAACACCAAGTATTAATTATTCATCTTAAGCTGTAAGATTCGGCAAACTGTTTTTATCAAGTGTGAGGGTTAACCAAGTCCCTGAGACCATCTAAGATGCAGCAGACCCCCAGTGCTTCTGCCCCCTCTGAATGGCTTCAGGGCGCATGACATGAACATTTAAGCCCTTAGTGATGCTGAGTGCGTGGGATTCCAAACATGAACCCCTGCTAAAAATTAAAAAATTTAAACATGACAGGATCCAAAGATGCTAAACCTGAAAAATGTCATATCACCTTAAAAAGATCAATGTAACTAGACAAATACTTTACAGTCTCTCTTTTTTCTCTAGTCAGCTTTGTTATACACCTAAAACCAGATTTTTAAAAAATTCATTGTAAGAAATTCCTTTTTTAAAAAAAGATTTTATTTATTTATTTTTAGGGAGAGAGGAAGGGAGGGAGGGAGAAAGAAACATCAGTGTGTGGCTGCCTCTTGCACGCCCCCTACTGGGGACCTGGCCTGCAACCCAGGCAGGTGTCCTGACTGGGAATCGAACTGGCAACACTTTGGTTCGTAGGCCAACACTCAATCCACTGAGCCAAAGCAGCTAGGGCTAAAACCAGATTTTATGTGCCAACAGCATTTGAGGACCAGAGGTAAAAGTTGGACAGTGAAGAAGGATGATAAGAAAAAAACCGATTCATTCACAACACGGTGTAGGAGAGCACTGCAGATCCCCTGGACCTGCAGAAGGATGAGCCAGTGGGTCCCAGAGCATCGCTGGCAGCCAAAATGGCAAAGCTGAAGCTGTCCTGTTTCTGACACACCTGGCGGAGGCAGGGTCTTTGGGAAGGACAAGAATGCAGGGAAGAAGAGAAGGCAGCAGGAAGAGGGGAGACCAGACAGGAGACGGGCTGGCTCCAGACAAGAAGCCACAGGCACGAGTCTGCAGGGCTGCGGAGGACGGGACATTGTGGACGTCACCATTCAGGGCTCTCTGGGAGTCGGAGCCGACTCAACGGCACGTGACACACAACAGGGTTTAAAGGAGTGTATTTTTCATAAAGAAAAATTTAAACCACCAGATTTTTACGATACTTCATAATCATTAACTTTTCATATAGCAAGAGGAAATAAATCACCAATGACTCACAAAAAGTTTTGTTGTATTATGTACAGACACATAAAAATTAAGAGTTGAATCCCAGCTGGACTGCTTGTTATGTAACCTTGAGCAAGTGTGATGTGCTGTGGCCTTGAGCAAATCACTGAATCTCTTTATGTCTCAATTCCCTCAGCTGGTTGGTGGGGATAGTAAAAAGCAGCACCTACTCCCTAAGGTGTGTCTTTTTTCTAACAGACGAAACCAAGCTGCAGCACTTCTGCTAACGTGGTGCTTCTAGAAACGCAACAAAAACACTACTTCCCCTGTTCCTCCACTCCAGAAGACTGCTTAAGCTAATTATGATACGTCAGTAAAGCAGAGAATTAATTTTCAAATAATAGGTTCCATTTCAGTAAAAACAATCACACTCACATGCACAACACACAAAATTAAAAAGCCCAATATCCCTGAATGAACATAGATGCAAAAATCCTCAACAGAATATTAGCAAACTGACTTTAATGATACATGAAAAGGATCATACTATTCCAGGGATACAAAGATGGTTCAAAATCCTCCAATCAGTCAATGTGCTATACCACATTAACAAAAGGAAGGATAAAAATCATATGATCATCTCAACAGATGCAGAGAAACACTGGACAATATTCAACATCCATTTATGATAAAACCCTCAACAGAGTGGCTACAGTTGGCACATACCTCAATACAATAAAGGCCACGTACGACAAGCCCAGAGCTAACATCATATGCAATGGTAAAACAGCTAAAAGCTTTTCCTCCAAGATCAGAACGAGACAAGGATGTCCGCTACTGTTACAACCGATTAACTAATTCAGTCAAGTTTCAGGATGGAAAATGAATACACAAAAATCTCATTTCTTTCCTTTTCTTTTTTCTTTTTTTTTGTAACTTGCCTACAAACTTAAATTGCACTTTCAACCTTGGTGAAAAATATTGGAGTTGGTACAGTGCGTCGCTGTCTGTTTTTAATTGTTTTTCTTTTGGTTTTCTTCTTAAGAAAGAACAAGTGGAATACTGAATCCAGGCAAAAAAATACTAATCTAATTGTAGTCCTTAAACAGAACGAGGAGGTAAGTGTCGGGAAAGCCTGGTTCCTGGGGCTGCAGGCACAGCACATTCACGGAACTCCCAAGACCCTGGAAAGGTGGGAACGATGCATCGTCCTCAGTAACAGCGATTCCAAAAATAAGTGCCATTTACCAAGTAATTACAACCTTCCAGGGTTAGATATCATCTCATTTTATCTTCACAACAATCCAACAGGTAGCTTGCACTGCTTCTACTTATAAAATACGAAAACATGGGTTCCCCACGCAGACAATGGGGAGGCACACAGGCATGCACACGCACACACATGCACACGCACACCTTAGATTTGCAGTGGGGATGTTCTCCTGCTCCCTCGAGGTTTGATAGGTTTTGTTATGAAAACTCTCACTGCCACTTAACCCCTTTTTGAACTTCGATCGGCTTTTTAAATCATTACATACAGATGCTCCTCCCCTTACAATGGGGTTATGTCTAGATAAACCCACTGTAAATTGAAAATATCCTAACTCGAAAATGCACTTAACATACCTAAGCTTAGCCCAGCCTACCTTGAACATGCTCGGGACACACTGCCCCCAAACGCTGGCAACTCGGTGCACCGCAGGGTGTCCGTCGTTCACCCTGAGGTCACGTGCCTGACCCAGAGCTGTGGCTCGCGGCCACTGCCCAGGTAAAGATCAAAATTCGGAATTTGAAGTGCAGTTTGTAGTAAATGTGTATCACTTCTGCACCATTCTAAAGTCAAAAAATGGTAAGCATTGTTAAGACAGGGCCTATCTGTATTTCTTTCAGTCACGAAGAGAAAATTTTATACCGAGCTACCCACCAACGTTGTGTCTAGACATCCCACTTTGATTAGGGCAACGATGACTAGCTATTGGTTCAAACCTCACATAACTGAAAATACAAAATAAGTTATATTAAATTTACAGAACAAGTAATTTGGAGCATCTACCTTTTTTTTTCCTTTTCATTCTACCTGCTTACACAGGTAATATAAGGAAACTGGCTAAGAAATAGAAAATGGTTAGCATAATGGAACTCTGTATATTACTTTGGATAAATCCCATTTCCAATGGCTATATATGAAAACTCCCACTTCTCTGAGAAATGACCTTCTTTAAACGGTCACGTTGCCCACAGTGTTACCAGTTCACGAAGTACACCAAACGAAACCGCTATGGATTTATTCCATTCAAACTAGTTAAAATACATCACCCAACCATCCTGAAACTTCTTTGTAATCAAAAGGGAGCTCTCGCGTCACCTACCGTAAATAGAGAAAACAGACCTCAGCAACAGCAAAGGAATTATTAGCAGGATCCCTGCTATCACACCCTTCGTGACA
>VMDR010030528.1:0-12349 GCA_007922815.1 Macrotus californicus
ACTTTTTAAAATCCTACTTCTTTAAAATTAACTGATTGTCCAAAAATTTGTGTCTTCCTCTGTTTCTATTTCATGATTTACAAGGAATTAGCTTCAGCACTCTTTTGAGAGCATGGGTTGAAAAGGCATTTTAATTTCTACCTCAGAGTAATTTTAAAACCACATCAATTATTTTTCATGTGCAGCTGTTTTTTATCCACAAATTATCGCTCTAGGCACTTTTACTTTACCACACATTTCAGAAGAGAAAGAATGAAGGGGAACCAGCTAATCTACAAATATTTCACCAACAGTAGATCAAACCAAAAAAAAAGTGAGGGGGGCAGAGAGAGTTATGAACCAAAACTTCTTTAGAAATTAGAACTGCTCGTCAATAGTCTAAACATTGAGTATATAATTCACTTTACCTGCATTTAATTATTGCTAAAGAGTTGACTCCCAATTTACTTTCCCCTCTACTATTTATTTATTCAATTAAGTACTTACTTATGTGCTGGAAAACATAAGTGAAGCATAAGGCTGTTCTCAAGGGGCTTACAATCTGACTGGGAACACAATAATTGCACCGAAAACAATGAAAGAACAATATAAACAATAAAACACACTAGAGACAGGGATGCCAAGAAAAAGAAGAAAGAAGAGGAGGAGGAAAAAGCTGGATGTAGATAATGATAAGATTTGGATAACCTAAATAAGGGCAGGGAGGACATTCTCCAAAGCCAGGAGTGAAGGGTAAAGTGAGTAAAGAGTGGGACTTCTGGTCAAGATGGCGGCATAGGTAAACATGGCTCACCTCCTCACACAACTACATCAAAATTACAACTAACACAAAAACAACCATCACTCAGAACTGTCAGAAATCAAGTTGAATGGAAGTCTGGCAACTATGGAATTAAAGAAATCACATCCATCCAGACTGGTAGGAGGGGCAGAAATTCAAAATAGGCTGATTTCACATCCATGAGTGATGGATAAAAATTCAGGAGGGATATCTCAGAAGCAAGGAGTCCCAGACCCATACCAGGCCCCCAGCCCAGGATTCCAGGCCAGGAAGATAAGTCTCCATAATTTCTGGCTGCAAAAACCAGTGGGATTGAGTTGGTGGAAGAAACTTCTGGAGTCCCAAGCAGTGCCTCTTAAAGAACCCACACAGGGACTTACTCAGACTCACTCCCTTTGAGCTCCAGCACTGGGGTAGCAGCTTGAAAGCCACCAGTGGCATAAAGGGAGAAACTGAAGTGTGTGACTTCAAAGTGAGAGCTGGGGGACAGCTTTTTCCTAGATAGAAAGGCAGGCAGATGCCATTGTCCCTTTTCTCAACCCTCCCCCAACAAAGCCACAGAGCCAGCAGTCTGGTGCCATATCTGAGATTCCATCAACCTGGCTAACACTGTTTGTCTGCCCTGGAGATCCCCAGAAACTTCATCCCACCCAACTTATGGACCCACCCATTCTGCTTTTCCTTATGAATGGCTGGTCTTGGCTCATTCGTCACAACTTCCTAAATCCTCTCAAATAAGAAACAGCCAGCCTCAGTGAGCCTCCATTCCCCATCCTTCTTGCTAAGTGGTCCCAGGCCTGGCACTAGTAGCAGCAGCCAACTTAGATTCACAGCTTGGCTTCACCCAGGAATCTCCAAGCACAAGTAGCAACCATCTAGACTGCTTTATAGCTCAGGCAAGGTGGCCCCAGGTAAAACGTGGGTGGAATCTGGCCTTGGCCTGCACCACCTGGGAAATCTCAGAGCTGTGCACCCAATGTGCAGCAACAGACCATGTCAGAGCACCACCAACCTGCTCCTGCACAGCTGGTCCTCCATGGAGGGTGGAGGGTGGTGGTCAGTGGTCACAGCCAGTCCTTAGAGCTGACTGGCCTGGGTAAATCCCTCCCATTGATCTTCCAAGAGCAATCAAGCCTCAACTACAAGGAGAGGGTGCACTCAGCCCACCCAAAGGGTGCACCTCGAGTACCCAGCTTTGGTGATAAGGAAGGCTGTGCCATTGGTTCCTACAGGACACCCATGACATTAGGCCATGCTACCAAGACAGGGAGTCATAGCAGCTCTACCTATAACATAGAAAAAAGATAAGAGGGTGCCAAAATGAGGGGACAAAGAACATGGGCCATATGAAAAAACAGATCAAAACCTCAGAAAAAGAACTAAACAAAATGGAGATAAGTAATCTATCAGATGAAGAGTTCAAAACACTGATTATAAGGATGCTCAAGGAACTTAGTGAGGACCTCAACAGAATAAAAAATATCCAGTCAGAAACGAAGGATACACTAATTAAAATAAAAATAATTTACAGGGAAACAACAGTAGAGCAGATGAAACCAAAAATCAGATCAGTGATTTGGAACATAAGGAAGCAAAAAACAAGCAGTCGGAACAATAATAATAAAAAAGAATCCAAAAATATGAGAATAGAGTAAGCAGACTCTGGGACAACTTGAAGCATACCAACATTCACATCATAAGGGTGCCAGAAGGAGAAGAGAAAGAGCAAGATATTGGAATCTATCTGAAAAAATAGTAAAAGACAACTTCCCTAATTTGGTGAAGGAAATAGTCATTCAAATCCAGGAAGCACAGAGAGTCCCAAACAAAGTGGATGTAAAGAGGCCCACTCCAAGACACATCATAATTAAAATTCTAAAAGTTAGAAAGATAAAGGGAGAATCTTAAAAGCAGCAAGAGAAAAACTGTTACCTACAGGGGAGTACCCATAAGATTTTCAGCTGATTTCTCCAAAGAAACTTTGCAGGCTAGAAGGGACTGGCAAGAAATATTCAAAGTCAAGAAAAGCAGGGACCTACAGCCAAGATTGCTCTACCCAGCAAAATTATCATTTAGAATTGAAGGGCAGATAAAGAGCCTTCCAGATAAGAAAAAACTAAAGGAGTTCATCATCACCAAACCATTATTATATGAAATGTTAAAGGGACTTATTTAAGAAAAAGAAAATCAAAACTATGAACAATAAAATGACAATAAATACATACCTATCAACAACCGAATCTAAAAACTAAACTAAGCAAACAAGAAGAACAGAGACAGAATCATGGATATAGAGAGTGTTTTGATGGTTGCCAGATAGGAGGGAGGTGAAGGGAAATGGCTGAAGAGGTGAAGGGATTAAGAAGTACAAATAGGTAGTTACAGCCCTGGGGATGTAGAGTACAGTATAGGAAATGGAGTAGCCAAAGAACTTACATGAATGACCATGGACATGAACAGTGGTGTGGGGATTGCCTGAGGGAGTAGGGTTGCTGAATGGAGGGAGATAAAGGGGGAAAACTTAGAACAACTCTAATAGCATTATCAATAAGACATAATTTAAAAACAAAGCAAAAAAATAAAGTGAGAAAGGAGTGTTTGGGATACACTGGGTAGTCATATTGTATGGGAACAGAGCACACAGAGGATAATAGAACTTAACAATGAAAGGGATCTTAGAGGTCATCTTTCTGAATTGCAAAAATCTCTTTTATAACATCTCTGGATGATAGCCATTTAACATCTGCTATTATGTTTCTTGATCGTTTGTTTAGCAAAATACTTAATATGATCCAGATGCTATTCTAAAGACTTCACAGACATTAACTCAGGTGGTTTCACAACAACCCTGTGACCAAGGTTGGGTCATCATCCCCACTTTAGAGATGAGGGAATGAGGTAAGGAGAGGATGTTATTTTGCCTCAGGTCACAGAGCTGGTGAGCTGCTGACCCAGGATCCTAACACAATGGTCTGGCTGCAAAGGCCATGCTCTGACTAGGTATTCACCCTTCCCCAGGGTAAATGTCCCTTCCACTGCTGGCCAGCTCAAACGATTACACATGAGGTCAAAAACCTTCTAAAATTTTTCTTACATTTCAGCATTGTTTGTGGTGTAGAAATGCCTCGTAAAAATTCAGGTTTCAAGCAAAGAACACTGTGGAACTCTAACGATTTGAGTACAGTGAGTTAGAACAGTCAGAAAGCATAGTTATACAATACTTAATACTAAAACCAGTGCTGTCTATAAGTTTTCAAAAATTATCTTAAAATATATAAAGAATCTGAATCTAATTTAACAAATTTAGTGATAGTGAATGTAAAAATTAATGCAGCTGATCTATTCACTTGTGAAAGTCTTTAAATTACCTACTGGCTCAGAATACTATAAAATATTAAAGTACACTGAATACTAAAGACCACAGGATCTCTTCAGAGGTGGAATTTTCTCTGTGAATTTGGAGAATGTTTATAAGTAAGAATTCTTCTTGGTAATCTTTAAAAGTCACGACGCTACTTGGGGAGTGGAGAGTGCGAGGACAGATTCACATAACCCTAAATATTGGATTTGCTTGCTCACTCGTTCAGTCGCCGTTGACTGAGTGCCCTCGCAGTGCCAGGCGTTGCTTCAGGCACTGGGATTCCGTGGGCTCCTGCTCTCAGGACACCTAACATGCTCTGGGGGGGTGAGTGGTGCAGGTGGGGTTTAATCAGAAGTTTAACATATTTTCTGTTTTGCCAAGATGATATCAATTAGATTCTTATGTGTCCCCAATTACCTTATTTTGTTACAAAGAAGGAGAAAGGATGGCAAGACCTTGAAATATGCTTACAACTTAATAAAAGAAGATAACTTGAGCTATAAAGTCCATTTCTCCAGGAGAAGCATAAGGAAGTGGAGTCAGCTTTCAGGAGCCCCCAAGGTCTAATGCTAACTCCCAGCCGTCCTCACCGAACTTTTCCCAGAGCTAAGAAATTCTACACTTTAAAAAAGGCTAGTAATTTTTAAAGTGTCATGAGTCGAGGTAAAAGAAATACAAATTCAGCATGTGGTATTAGCATATAAAAAGAAAATATTTTATCACAGAATCATACATTGACAATGATCAAATGGCATTCTAAGGTCTTGGCTACGGAACTGAAAATACATGACTATTGATTAAGGCTGCCATGACTCACGTAGGATGACTTTCTCCAAGGAGAAAGCTGGTCATTCAATTAAGCACTTGTAATAGTTTTTTATAAAGAGAAGTCAGGTGTTCCTGTTCTCACAAGGCCAAAGAAAAATAGTTAAATCAATAAATGAAAATTTAAATATGTCATTGATTGAATGGTTATATATTTAGTTGTGAAACATAAATTTTTCTCCATAGAGTTAAAATGTTTATACTAATCATTTTAAGAAAACATCCTAGGGACATTGTCAATTACAAAGAAGGACCATTACTCAGACTCTTTGCTTTAAGGAAACAAAACTGAATTTTTCTTTAATTGTCCCAATAAAACAGCTACATGGAGCCTTTTAAGTCTCTGATGAAGTCCGTATGTTCTTACATATTTATTAGAAAGTGTTGTGCAAGTTTTTAGTGGTCAAATAATTAGAACCCAAGATAGATTCTGTCCCCTACCGGCATGTTCCATTTTTCACATGTAATTTCACAATGGGTTCTGTGACTTGCTGGGCTTCGGTTACCAAAGTTGCACCAAATCAGGACTCCAAAATACTCTTGGTTTACTTTACCATGTCCTCGCACATACAGTAGAGTTGCATAGTACAATAGGAGAAAAAATAAACTCTGGTACCATTGGGTACCATTCTCATAGCATTAACATAATCTCTACTGAGCAAAACTACAATTTAAAAAAATTGACCCAATGTACCTATTGTAACTATGCCTAAGTAGCTTAAATAAAAGCGTTGTCATGGTAAAGAATTCTATTTGTCATCCACCACCTGGTTTTGATAGATTAATATGGTGACTAACAGAACTGAGAGTCCCTGGAAAAAGCAGACTTTTTGAATAGCAAAAGAATCTGGAACTGAGAAAGTAAAGAGGTTTCAAGCTTATTTGATGTACACTATGTAGTAAAATTTCATTAATTTGTATTCATAAAATCAACCATTACCTAGTTTGGGCTAAAGATTCATGTTCAAGTATTTATGAGACAAGAAAATCAATAACAAAAATTTGAAATTTCCTTTCAGTTAGGATGTGTAAAATGAAGACAGTCGGACAAACAGGCACAAGGAAATATTTTTAATTTGTGGGGCAATTCTGGGGTTAATCAGTTTGCCCCCCAGGGAAGTACAAGCTTCCAAATAAATATTTTAGCAAAGAAGCATGTTATTACATTTTTCTTCTCTTAAATTATTCTCATAGAAAAATACACAAATACTTTCTTGGTATCTCTCAACCATATATTTCCAAAGTAGACGTTGCCCACGTTTGGTTAATACCTGAATTTACAGGGTTAGTTTCCATAGCATTCATTCATATGAATAATTGCTTAGCTGCATCATGTGTGCAGGCCTGGTTGTTCGTTCTAGTTATTGCCGGAGTGACAGCAAAGTGTGAGAAGCTTGGGGGGAACACTCGAGCAGGTGTCTTTGCCTGTCGCAGGCAGGGGATCCAGACCTGGGGGTCCATGCACGAGCTTTCAGGAGGCTTGCAAATCTGCAGAGACTGCGTGAAACAATTTTTGTGTGTTTAGATAAAAGTGTGTAGAAAGTCCATGGTTTTCATGATTATCAAAGGGGCTTATCCCTCTGAAAAGGTAACAGTCATTGATTCAAAGAGTCCTTGTTTGTGGAAGCCCTGGCACGCCAATAGACTGCGACAGTTTTGGATCAGAATCTAAAATGTTGCTCCCTCTCTGCTGACCACAAATTGAGTTTTTAGATTAGAGTCACAACCCTTCCATGGAAAACCCTTCAAATGCCTAACTGCCTTTCAAAAAAAAAAAAAAAAACTGTGCCAGAGACATGGAAATAAAGAACAAACTGACAGTGACCAGAGGGGAAGGGAGAGGGGGAAGGAAGGGGAAGGGTCAAGTCAAGAAACATGTACAAAGGGCCCAGGGACAAGGACAATGGAGTGGGGATTGTCTGTGGGAACAGGGTTGGACGGGGCAGGGGAGAGCAACAGGCAAAATGGGGACAACTGTAACAGAACAACAACAAAAGAAAGAAAAATTGTTTCAAATGTCATTTTATATATTTTGGTGATACTAAACATTCCTCTTGTTAGTCTCTTGTATCCTTTGTTCAGCTAACAATATTTTTGCAACCCTATTATGTGCAGTAGGTGTTGTGGATAAAAGGAACAAAAACAGACTTGTCCCTCATGTTTCCTCATTCTCTATATCCATGGGAGAAAAAAATTATAAAACATAATCCAACTCTTCTCATTTCAACCAGAAAGTGCTCACATTGAACTAAACGCATGTGGTGAAGTGACATCTAGTGTTGGTTCCTCGGCAGTGACATGTGCGTCAGGCCACTGCGTGGCTTTGACTCACTCTTTGGAAACAATGTCCAGTTTGGCTTAACCAACTCTTAAAAGCATAGTTCTGTTTCATTATCTTAAAAATATTTTAGAGTAATTTTGAAATAATCTGAATTTAAATGTTAATAACATTGCTTTTACTTTCTTTAAAAAAAGAAAACACTCGAGACATAGAGAAGAATACAGAGAACAAAGTAACACTCATGTATCTATCGCCCAGTTTTGGCAAATCTTAACATTTTGCAACATTCGCTTCAGGTTGTTTAAGAGTAAAATCTAATAGGCACATTTGCTGCCCTGTGGACTCTTTCCTGACTTCATTTCCATCTTTTTCTCCTCAGAAATAACCACTATCTGGTTTTTTTATCTCTGTAACTGTTTTTATATTTTTATTACCTATTTGTGTATCTATAAAATTCAAACCATTGTATTTTTTATTCATGATGTAGACTCTATACTGTAAACATCCTTTTGCAATGGCTTTTTCTAGTTAAATATTATGCTTTTCAGACGTATTCATATCGGTCGTTAGCTCTATTGTTTGTTTTAACTGCTGTGTGGCAGTAACCCAATGACTGAATTATACCACAATTCATTTTACAGCCAATGGACATTTGGGGTTTTTCCATCTCATGCCCTGGTAAACCATGGAACAGTGAACATACATAACTTCTGTGCACGCATTTGAGAATTTCTCTATACCTGTACACCTAGAAAGTAGCGCTCAGGTATATAGTTTTATGTTTATTTTTTAAATGTGTTGCTTAATTTATTTATTTCTATTTTTCTTAAATTACATTTTACTGATTATGCTATTACAGTTGTCCCAATTTTTCCCCATTTGCCCTCCTCCACTCAGCACCCCCCACTCCCTCAGGCCATCCCTACACCATTGTTCATGTCCATGGGTCATGTGTATGAGTTCTTCGGTTACTTCATTTCCTATCCTGTACTTGACATCCCCACGGCTATTCTGTAACTACAAGTTTGTATTTCTTAATCCCCTCACCTCTTTACCTATTCTCCCCTTCCCCCCCACCCCGCCATCTGACAGTCATCAAAACACTCTCCGAATCCATGATTCTGTCCCTGTTCTTCTTGTTTACTTTGTTTTTAAAACATTTATGATATTGAGAATTTGCCCTCCAAAGTGATTGTACCAATTTACACCCTCACCAGCAGTGTAAGAGCTTTTCTGTTGTCTCACATTCTCACCAATGGCTGGTGTTGCCAAGCTTTTGAATTTCTGGCAGTCTGCTGGGCTTCAATGTTATCTCATTCTATTCAATTCACATTTCTCTGATTAGTGGTGAAATCGAGCTTCTTAAAAAATGGTTTTTACCACTCAAATTTCTTCTGTGAATTGCCTGTTCCTCTCAAATGCCTATTTGATTGCTGGCATTTCCCTTGGTGAATTGTTGAATTTGTTAAAGCATATTCTTGACACAAGTGCTTCATTGGTTTGCTGCATTGCATTTATTGTTCCCCAGTTTAGGACTCGGCTCTTCACTGTGTTCACGGGGTCTTATCATTTTCGTGCAATTAATTTTATCAACCTTTCTCTTTTTATAGCTTGTTTAAGAAATCCTTCATTAAGCTTTTCTCCTTTACTTTCTTCTAAAATGTTTAAAGTTTTGATTTCCATATTTAGGCTTCTATATTGCTAACTTTTGTGTATTGTGTGAGGTAGGAATGTTTTATTTTTTTCCTATGGTAAATAATTGCCCTGGCATTATTCATTGAAGAGACTATCCCTTCCTTGTTGTTTACTTTCGTTTTATCACTCCGGTCACTCAAGAAATTAGTTGTAAAATTTCTCTTGCATGGCACCTTGAGATTCCCTCAGTTGAATGTGTTTATTGACCTCCATCTGTAGGCTTATCCCAACCCATACTCTTGAGACTGCTTTTTCATCTGCCTGAGAATTATCGATCTCAGGGGCATTCGTCCTAATGTTCCCGGCCTCTGTGTCTGTGTTCTGACCACTAGTTTTTTTCTTGGGATATTCTAGGTTCTGAGTTAGGGTGACCAACCATCCCAGTTTGCCCAGGATGGAGGAGTTTCCACAATGTAGGACTTTAAGTGCTAAAACTGAGACAGTCCCTGGCAAATTAGGATGGGCTGGTTGGTCTCTTTAGTCCTTAACTTCCAGTTTCAGCTTCCTCCCATGTTGACCCCATGACTCTTTGGTCTGTTATCTCCGTGCTCAGCAATCACCTTTACATTGAATTTCTATTTGTTGAGCACCTAGGATATGTCAGAGGCTGCGTGAAGCATTTTCACACACAGTAGCTCTGTCTTCCTTTTACAATGAGAATTATATTTAATTGGCAAGGATCATAGAATTAATGACATGAAAGAATGACACAAACCTCTTGACTGAAAATATTTATTTCTACTTAATGTGCTACTTCCTAGCCTGAGGAAACACGTCTGTAAATTGCATACAAACGGTCTACAGCCGCACTAACTGGGCTTCTGGGTGGAACACCATTATGCCTGGCCTCCTGCTATGTATACATTTTTGGTCTAATATGACTCCTGACACATTTGACAGTACATGAAATCAGCTTCATGTTAAGTACAAGTCACAGTTTCATTTGTCCTGCAACAACACAAACACCTGAAGTGTTTCATTAGGATAAAAACTAAGAAGAAAGATAAACATGAATATTCTTGCATGGCACATCACACTGCCACAGCCAATTATAAATCTCCAGTCAAAATGTCACTGCACAGACATGGGTTCTTTTCGTTTTAATGTATCTACTTTATAAATCTTTCCCTTTTTCTAGCTTACTTAAGAAACCTTCATTAAATTTTTCTCCTTTCTCTCCTCTAAATCCAGAATGCTATTTATAGATCATTAATATAAAATATTATTTGTATAATAGTCTCCAAATACTGTTAACAGGATTTAGGTGGGAGAGAACATGGTGCAATTAGTTTGGAAACTGAACTTCTTTATTATAAAATTTCTTAGTGTTTACTTGGCTAATTTGCATTGTGACTTCCTTACACAGAGATAATGTCGCATTTTCCAAGTGATTTGACCATGAGACCTTTTTGCTTCCTTACTTTTCTGGTGCTTTGGAATATACATAGAAAATGCTGTTTTCACCTGTGATAACACAATGCCCTGCAGAGGGCAGCAGATCCCCTTGACATTTAGCCACTCATGCCTTCATTGGCCAGACTGACAAGGGCCTTGGAACACGTTCTGTTATTCTGGTCACGGATGTAAAATTTCTAGTTAGTGCAGCGAAGACAGGCATTGAGATTTAGTTTAAGGCTGATAATGTAATTGTGTGGCACTGAGACTCAAAAATAAAACAACTCGATCTCTGATTGGTCGTATTACATCATTAAATTGTGAAGTTCAGATCACAGGTCACGTCTTTTCCTTCTTACCTTCCTTTTTACCTTCAATCAAACAACAAATACAATCAAATGTTACATAAGGAATAAAATGAAGTAATGGAGTCCGTATCCTTCCCACAGTGCTTACTGAGAGATTGGGAAGACACTTAGGTAAGGCAGCACATTAATTACCCCATTGACTTTCACACCTGACTGCAAATTAGAATCACATGAAACACTTTTAAACAATAATAATGTCCAGGTCCCAACTCAAAACAATTAAATTTGAATCTCTGTATTTGGTTTCAGGCATGGGATTTTAAAAAAATATTCTCTGATGAGCAGCCAGCGTTGAGAACCACTGTACTAACGTGAAAAAGTAAAGTTTGTTTTAGGTAAATTGTTTCTGACGTTTTCAAAGAGGAGAAATTTGGGCTTCTTTTCCCAGGGGAAATGTTTTAAATGTAGAAGAATACAAAAAGAAAATAATCATTCTTACACCTTCTGTCCAAAATTAGCATTTGTTAACTTCTTAATTCTTTCTTAGCCAACAGGATTGCATACAACAAAATAAAAAATCCCACAACTTAACCGTTCCTAAATTTAACCTCAAAAATCACTTCCTAGTCTTAGAGCAAAAAACTCCTTTTTTTTTTCTTTGCTTCCAAAAATTCACCATAGTTCACCTTAGTTAACAAATAGCCTAACACATTCCAAACCGATCCACTGGGCCCTTGGGCCTCATCTGACACAAATGAATTCTGTTCATTTGCTACCTGAATATAGTTAGCAGGCTTATTTGTGCAAAGACTAACTGGTGAGGCAGAGGAGGAAAGAGTGAGAGATCAAGAAAATAATAATGAACATATATCTTCCAGTTGCAAAGAGATATGGACAAAGCACTCATCTTGATGGTTGGAATGAGAAGTAAAGGCTACAGCTATAATGAAAGATTTTCTTTCTGTGAAGTTATTGGACATAGTGGGAAGTGAATGCATGGGAAGGGGGCCTCATTGAGATCACGTTCTTTTTGTGAGCTTTTAGTGTCAATAACCTGACAGAACAGCTGTTTTTAGGACTGGAGACCTCCTGAGACAAAAGTCTCTGAACTAAAAGATAGCCTCTGAAAATAAAAGACAGGTTCAGTGCTTCTGAAAGCTGGTAGACATTTTACACAAAGAATCAGATATCTTGCAAAAGGCTTTCCAAATCAAACTAAAAATACCTCGCTATGGGTAATGAAATGTATTTTGAGTGATCCAGGTGGAAATATTATTATTCCCATTTTATAGATAAAGTATCGAAAATCAGAGAATTTAAGTAATTTTCCCAGGGCTACAAACAAATAAATGTAGACTGGGATTTGAAACCAGGCAGACCGCCATCGAAGTCTGCATGTTCAACTACTACAGCTGTATTGCCTCAGAACTTACAGAAAAAACCTCACAGTGAAATACAGAAAACACGCATGAACACATTACATCTGAGGCCTGTCCAGAAAGTATCCAGCCGTGTATTGAGGATACAAGAAATATTGTACAAAAGATAATGATGCCTCAGTCCCCTTCTGGGTAGGCACGTTGGGACCTCACACAATTTTCCAATTGCCACCAGGTGCCCCGTTGTATTTTCCTGAATCTCATCGACAGTCTTTTTAAGGCAGCCCTTCGGTTCCTTTATTACCCCCAGGGAGCTCAGTGGAT
>VMDR010030529.1:0-12351 GCA_007922815.1 Macrotus californicus
AAGAAAAATACTGCCTCTTTTCATGGCTTTTTGAAGATTTCAGCATTTGTATCTACACCCACTCAATGTTTATCATTCCAAGACAGCAGAAAATATTTTCTTCATACTGACACTTCCAAACATTCAAGTATTTAGCAGCATCCATTCATTCAACAAATATAATTATGCCCCATTCCATGCTACTTGAGATCAAGCATCCAGATGTTAAAGAGATCACTATCTTTTCTTCCAGATATTTTGAATTTAGCATGGTGGACAAGTGGAGTTTCCTTGAATTGAAAAAACACGAAGCAGTAAATGGTCATTGAGTGGAGGGTGCTCTGGTTGTTGCCATCTTCTCCTTCCCCTTCCACTTCCTCTCCTCCGCCCCTCCTCCTTCTCCTCCTTCTTCTTCGACCCTTAAACAACAAAAATGTATTTTCTCAAAGTTCTGGGGGTTGAAATTCCAAGATCTAGGTGCCTTCAAAGTGGTTTCTCCTGAGGCTTCTCTCCTTGGCTTGCAGATGATCAACTTCTCTTTGTGTTCCTCACGTGGCTTTCTCTCCATGTACATATGCTCCTGGTGTCACCATTAGAAGGACACCAGTCCTATTGGATTAGGATGTATCACCTCTTTAAAGACCCTATCTCCAAATGCAGTCACCCTGAGAGGACATCTACATATGAATTGGGGTGGAGGAGGGGATACAATTCGGTCCATAACACAGAGTAATTGGACATAATACACAATATGTACTTACAGAAGGTGCAAGTTCTATCAGCTTTTTGCCATTGGGGCAAATCATGTAATTTCCCTAAGCGTCTCTTTTTTTTACCTATAAAATAGAGATAGTAATTAGTTTATGTCAAATTACTTGTAATTAGTTGACTCAAATTTCCAATTGTTTACTGCAAAATTTTCTGTTGACAGAGAGTTAACAGAAGATGAGGATCCTTTCTCAGTAAGTCAAAGTGAAATGAAAAATACCATTAGAACTGTAGAGTTCAAGTTAGAGGTTGGACATTGGCAGCCCACGGGCCAGAAACAGCTTGCAAACTGGCTGTTGAACTACATGGTGTTTAAATATTTTTAAATTAGTTGTGACCTTTTAAAAGTCAACTGAATTCCCATAAAGATCTGGATTTCTAACTTAACCTCTTTCTCAGCTTGGAGGTGATCGACTGGCCCTGGGCATCAAGATTGACACCAGGGATATGGTTTTTCCATTGAGCCATAATCCCTGTTGTACCTGCACACTGGCCACTGCCATTTATTCCCACCTTGGACTGAAATGTAATATAACTTATACTCAGTCTCTAGGTTGTTGACTCTTGATCAACTGATTCTATTAAACTACAGGTTGTTGCATAAAGAAGCAACAATAAAATAAGTCTTTGTAGTTTAATCATAAGAAGGGATGGAAAAATAGAAAGAAGTCATAAGAAGTTGTAAGAAGGGAAGCAACAGACATAAAAATCTCCACTTAGTTCTAACCTATGTCAGTGTTTACACTGGCAAATATTCTGATTCGCATTAAAAATAAACTGCACAAGCTTCACAAGCACGCTCACCACAGACAGACAGACACGCCACGTTGATTTAAAAGCCTTTATGTTAGAATTCACACTCGGCTAGCAGTTTCTCCAGCCGTTGTTTTGACTGAACTGTTAGGTCTGTCCACGGGACAGTGCTACCACTGAAATCCCCCTTCATTCATTTGAAAATGAAGATGAATGCTTGCAGAAAATAAGGCTGACTCTGGTGGACTTCACAGAAATAATCAGCATGAGGCACGCAACCTGAACATTAGAGGTTGAATGGCTGTTTTGGAAAGCACTGAGGAGGACAGGGCTGCCCTGCACTGAGTCATAGCTTTGAAACAAGGCCTTGAGTCAGAGCTATCAGGCCAGGGCTGCTGTTTTCCTGGCTCATGATAAGCCTGTCTCTTTTTATCCAGAGGTTGGGCCTGCGATTTAACATAGCAGTGACAGCGATAGTTATCCCAAAAAACATCCTTCACAACTCTTTTCTAATACAAATCACTTATTCTTTGTGCAAGATGAGTGAGTCATACAAGGAGCAGTCTGCCCATTAGTGGGACATTGTTAATTTGCTCTTTAATTAGTTTAGTGGCATATAATTATTTGAGGTCAAATAATAATTAAATTTTTTGGACACTCCTTTTATTCCCTGGTAAATTACCACTGGACCACCCTCCATGATGAAGGATCTCTGAAAAACACACAGGATGCTGCTGTGTAACACAAGGCAGTGTGTGATTTTTCCCTACAAATGTCCTCTTTAAAAAAAAATCCTCACGAAAAGAATTATCTTATCATCATTGTTCAGAATTCTCCTTTTAAAATAAAAATTGTCACATAAAATATAGTAAACTTTATGGTAATTGAGTTACCTGAAGAAAGCATAAAATGAAATAACAAATATTAGTTAAACTTTTAAATATTAAAATGGACTTTGAGAATGCTTTCCTCTAGAGAACGCTACCAAGAAAGCATTTAAATATTCATAAAAGTAACGCTGACTTCTTTATTCTTCTTCAATAAGTCATCTACGTTACCCACAGCACTTCTTCTTTCCAGAAGCAAGCCCTTGATTGTTATTTAAGATAGTTCAGTGAAAATTTCACAAGGTTCTGCTTAAAAAGTCAAACCTAGAAATTTATTCTCTCATGTTGACTTAGGGATTTGAGAAACCACGTCCATAATAGTATTAAATAGTTTGAATTGTATTAAAAGAAAATGTGATTTAGGAAATGATTTTAAGAAAAGCAAGATGAGTGTCGTGTTTATAAGCAGTGAGTGACTGAGAAAGGCTGTCGTTGGATTAAGAAACAATATTAACAAGAACTGTTTTCAACTTTTCACTTACAAAACTATATTCTTGAAAGTAAAAGCTGGGTCTTCATCACGTTGCATTCAACAAATAGCTCTGAGCTGACTGAATATAAAATCTGGTGTGTATCATAATCTCCTCTAGAAAGAAAAGTACCTCATGCAAAAATATATATGTTAATATATTAATATTTGTAGATTTTTTAAGAGGCACTTTGCTAATGTTTTACCTTCTTAGCTTTGGTCAGTAATTAGAAAACAGAGGTCTAGGGTGAAACTTTACAAATAAGAATATAATGCAGCTCCCTCTAGTCCTTGAAGTAATGACCTTACAAGGACCTTTACCAACATAGTATTCTGTGAGATTTTAAAAAATTAATGTAGATTCTTTTGCACAGAATTGGCATGAATTAATGAGACTTCTCAATAAGTACACACACACGCACATGCCGAAAACCAGGGCCAGCTGCACCGACCTTCTCTTCCTTCAAATAGGACAAGTTTGTTCCTACTGCAGATCCCTGTCTGGGATGCCCTCTCTGAACCTCAGGACTGGTCCTTCCTGGTCATTCTGGTTCAGTTTTAAAGTCACCTTTGTAAAGAGGCCTTCATTAACCACTCAATCTAATGAGATACCTGTCCCTAAACCACCCTATTCTAATTCAAACAAAACACCTTCTGCTATCTGACATTTTTATATTTACTTGTTTGTTGGAAATCTTCCTCTCTTAGAGTAAGGTAAGTAAAAGAAGCTTATAAATCATTTTGAAACTAAACACATCCATTACGTGGCTTTCGGGCAGTGTGGAATCAGTTCACTTTG
Organism: Macrotus californicus; assembly: GCA_007922815.1. Taxonomy (NCBI): domain Eukaryota; kingdom Metazoa; phylum Chordata; class Mammalia; order Chiroptera; family Phyllostomidae; genus Macrotus; species Macrotus californicus. The sequence goes on from VMDR010030529.1 coordinate 3,656, forward strand.
ATGACTGATATTATGTCAGGTCTCATTTGTAGCTTATGAACAATTTAACAAATAAAATGGGAAAATAAAATAATCAAAAAAGCTAACACATACTTCAAAATATAGTATCCATGGACAGGGGTAATATAATATGTTGTCCTTAGCCATGAAAAGCTTGAGAACCACTGAACTGAAATGTTTATTCCACTGCTTTTAGAAACTGACATGAATAAAAACTGATGCTTTTTGTCACATTCTCATGTAAATGGTTAGAGAGAGATGTATGTTTTCTTTAAACCTGCTCATTAGCAGGAAGAGTAAGAGAGGAGCTACGTTGAAGAGGGAGTTATTATAACATATATAGGACTTTAATTTTTATTCAAGATGTATATCTTTGTAGTACACAGGTCAAAAGTTTTCTTAAAGTTCAAGATGAGAAAAACATTACTCCGCCACCTCACTCTCTACCACCCCCCAACCCCTGCTCCTCAGAGGCAGCAAATTCCAACCAGCTTAACATTTTAAAAAATCTTTACCCTATATTCTAAGTTAACATGCTTATAATTCTATTTCTTGAGTTTTTCATTGTAGATACCTATGGACTTCCTGTTGTGGAAATGAGGTTTTTATCTTACACACCCTCCCAGGTTCCTCTCTCACACCTACATACCTACCTTCGGATTCTTTATCTTCTTAATTTAATAATGCCATCGATCTTAGTTTCATCAGTATTTACTTTTCACATTATTATGAATATACAAGTATCATTCATGAGCTGAGTCATGTAGTTTCATGTAATTGTTTTACTTATACTTTTTTCTCTTCAGTCAATAATAACTCAGTCTTCATTTTGCTCATCTTTCTCAGAAGCACAAATATCCCCTTACCATGTTCAAACACATTAGGTATTTTATATGCTTCAGTCTCTCAAAGACAACCTCACTGAAGCCACTTGCCCTGCTCAAATCTGAGTACTAACTCCAGACCAGATGCACAGCCACTCTCTTGGTCTCCCTTCAACATATCCTGTGATTTCCATTATATAGTCCTATATGAGTTTCTTTACTTTCTGGTTACTAAGGCATCCTGTTTCTTGAATTTGTTAGATCTTTCAGCGAAAGAACACTCTGAGATCGAGGAGGCTAATGTTTGAAGCTTTCATGCCTGGCAATGTCCCTCCTCTTCCCTCATACTTGACTGCTAGTTTGGATGGATATAAAATTCTAGGCTGAACTTTTCTTTCAGCATTTTGAAGCTGTTGTTCACTATGCAACATTGCTATCATTCTGATACAGTATTCTTTACTATATGTCCTCTGTCCGTCTGTCTGTCTCTCTCTTCTCTTTTTCTTGGCATTTATAAGTTTCTTCTTTCCCCAGTGGTCTGAAATCTCATGTGTCTTAGCATAGACCTTCCTTTGTTCACTGTGCTAGGCAATTGTTGGGCTCCTTTAATTTCAAAACTAATATCCTTCTGGAACATTTTAAGAATTATTTTTTTTATAATTTCCTCACTACCATATTCTCTATTCTGCTCTTTAGAATCCTTTTTCTTCCAACCTTTTCTTCCAAAAGTTCCTCTAACTTTTTTATCCCTTTTCTTCTATTTTTCAGTTCTTTGTCTTCCTATAATAATTTTTAGAATATTACTTCAACTGTATTTTTCTAACCTTCTACTGAATTTTTATTTCAGCTGTCATAATTTTTAACTTCCAAAGCTCTTTTCTAAAAAATCTGAATGTATCTTTTCTTTTTTGTTCTTTTTTAAAGATTTTATTTATTTTTAGAGAGAGGGGAAGGGAGGGAGAAAGAGAGGGAGAAAAACATCAATGTATAGTTGCCTCTCATGTGGCCCCCACTGGGGACCTAGCCCACAACCCAGGCATGTACCCTGACTGGGAATCAAACCGGTGACCCTTTGGTTCGCAGCCCATGCTCAATCCACTGAGCTACACCAGCCAGGGCTCTTTTTGTTCTTGTTTCATGAATGCAGTATTTTCTTTTATCTATCTCTTAAACATTAATGTTAGGATTTTGTTTTTGAGATTTTTCTTTTCCCTGCATTAACAATATTTCTTTCAAGTTTCTTTTTTCCCTTATTTTCTTTTCTGCCTCTGTTTTTCATTTTGGAAACTTTAAAAAAAGCATTTAGTTATTTAGCTGTCCAGATTTATTTAAGAATGGGACACAAAAGTGCTGAATGAAGAAACATGTGGACTAGGGGGCTTTGCTAAAGGTAATCTGGCTGTGACCCTTCTTGTTGATACTTTTAGATCTCTTCTCATGGTCTAGTCTGATTTTTCCATAACAAAATTTTCAAACTTCTGCCACAAAAGTATTAGACTGATTTCCATTTTCTTGGAAGCTGATTAGAGGAATAAAGCTGGATATCTTAGTGCACTTCCCCCCTGTTTTCAGGATGTTATTTCCACCTTCAGCTGCACCTGATCTTCTTCTGCCCCAAGTCTTCCAGATTACCCTCCCTAAAGGGCAAATCCCCAGGTTTCAATTAGAGTTCCAAAGAGTGTGGGGGGCAAGGTTTGGGGGAGCAGGTAGGGAGCTAGTGGCCACCTGCAAGGAGTGATCTAATTAATTCTTCAACATACTTCTAAAAAATCTTTCTTTTATCTACTCTACTTTTATATCACTTTTAATAATAATAATAATACCTGTTCCTAGAAATTCCTGGGTCATCAAGTTTCTGTGGTGCCAATTGGTCAGTTTCTGCATTTCCCACTTTATGGCTCAAATTTACCCATCCAAGATCTGTTCATTTACTTTCTACTTATCCCATTGGCTCCCTTTATTGTCTTTGAGTGTATACCATGTGTTATATGTACTTGGTTATTTTAGTGGGTTTCCAGGATGAAGAAATGGTATATACTTATCTTTGATATGTCAGTTAGGGCCTACAGTAGCTGAGGAAATTTCAGGTAGGTAAAACAATACAATGAACCCAAAGATCTTTCAGTCCAAAAGCAAACACTTCCTAAGTTAGTAAATACTTCTGGATTATTTTAAGTGGGACAAAACAGAAAAGATCTAACATTTATCAAGTAGTTAGTTGCAGGATGCTAGCTTGGTAGTTTATATACTTTAAGTAAGTTTTATAGACAGGCCTGCAGAGTAGTTATAGTTGTCCCCCCTGTCAAGATGGTAACTTGAGCATAGAGAGGCTGGGAAAGACAGTTTTATAACTAGGAAGTGCAAGAGCCAAGATTTGCAACCAGTCTGTGTGATTTCAAAGCTAGCACCTCTCCTATGTGTCCTATTATTCACAATCATTAAAAACTAGCTATAAGAATATTATGCCCTGGCTGGTATGGCTCAGTGGATTGAGTGGTGGCCTGCGAACCAAAGGATCACCAGTTCGATTCCCAGTCAGGGCACGTGCCTGGGTTGCAGGCCAGGTCCCCAGTGGGGGATGAGTGAGAGGCAACCACACGTTGATGTTTCTCTCCCTCTCTTTCTCCCTCCCTCCCTCTCTGTCTAAAAAGAAAATAAATAAAATCTTTTTTAAAAAGAACATTAATAACTAATAAAAACTGAATTGTACCTCTAAGGTAAATAGTCCTGTGAATAAAATAAATACACTGTCCAATGTTAAAGATTTCCAAGCTTCAGTTTATAAATTACAGGTTAGGTCTATAATTATAAGCATATAGGAAAAGTCATGTTGTGAGATAGAAATGGCATAATATCACATTTACCTTTAGTAATCATGTGTAGGGTACCGTGCTAAACTATTAACATTATTATCTCATTTAATCATAAAATCAACAGTGTTTTAAAGACAGGAAAGTGAGAACTTAGGTTAAATAAATTAGCCACAATTACACAGCTGTGAAAATCAGGCATTGAAACAAGGTCTGTCAGACTCCCAAGTTGTCTGACGAAAGGCCCAGAACTCTGTACTTCACTCACAACTCATGGAATCTCTCTCAATATAGCCTTCTTCCTCTTACAAACAAAAAGTTGGGAAGATGGTCTCAGGTTCATCATGGAGCAGATTCGCATGTCTGGAACCACAGCCAGCTTGGGTCCTCAAACATCAACCTGTCCTGTAACCAAACAAATGACTTTAAATCACAAGGCAGAGGAATTCTAGAATCAAATTCAATGGCGGGGGAAGGGGAGGTTCTCAACTGAACTTAACAGTCTTACAAACTCTATTAAATGAAATTGGAAGTTGCCTTGGAGACAGAAAACAGGATCTGGTGTCTGCAAAGGGGCTTACACTGACTGATACGAAGCGTGTTGGAACTAATACAGTAATGAAAGATTTGCTTCTGTCTTTATAGGAGAACTTTGAATAAAAGAGGAGACAATAATGTTTAAGGAAGAAAAGAATTTTTAAAGGGGTTTTCTTGGCTTATTTATTTAGAAAAGCCAAAAATATTTTAAAGACTCCCTCAGTACAGGGTGGGGCAAAACGAGGTTTATAGTTGTTCATATGGAAAAACAATACAATAACTAATAAATAACAGTGCAAGAATAAATTGTGTCTTGGGTACTTACAACTATAAACCTACTTTTGCCCCACCCTATACGTGAACACAACATGTGAAAAGTGAACGTCATGGTACTTGTTTAATATGCAAATGCAGTTTCCTTTTTTGGTATGGAGATCATGAGAAATGAATGTTGCAGGCAAGGAAGATGACAGAGTGTTATAAAGCCACACAAATATGATAAAAGTTTCTGGAATACCAGGACAATGAGATAAAAGATAAAAGTCTCCTGGAATACCAGGACAATGACATAAATGACTGGTATTTTAGAAGTTTAGCTGTTTTAAAAAATAAAGACTAAGATGTGCAAGAGGAAGACTGAGGAGAAGCATCCTTGATCCCCATATTTTTGCTCTCATTTACTATCCATAAAATCATTTTAAAAATACTTAAAAACAGCCAATGCGAATAAAGGAGTTAAATATCTTCTAGATTACAATATGAATCTCTACTATCTCCAATATTTCTGGGAAGAGTATCACCAGCTGATCTAGGCCTCAGACCTCAACAACAAGACCCCACCCAGATGACAGGTCACTGGGACAGGACTAGAAATCAGTCTCCTGTTACAAAAGCCACACTTGGGGAACTCTTCTGCCTGCATAGGGACATTAGGACAGGACCTGTGAGCAAGCAACTGGATTAATGAACATTTTAAGCATGGAATCATACTCCAGTCCCTGGTATGAGTGGAGCACAAGAGTGTTACTGCCAAGTTCATGTCAGATAAAAATAGATCCCCAAGTAACTGGAATGCCCAAATGCAATCTTGAGGAGTTTAAATGGAGGTTACAAAAATATGGACATTGATTCCAAATGGATCACCAAATAAGTGGGATACTCAAGCACAGTCTTAAGGAGTTTAAATGGAAATTACAAAAACAGGGACATTGACGCAGGCTGACAAGTTACTAAACTCCAAATTGTCTCCTTCCAAGTCTCTCAATGGTGTAGAGCAGCTCTTGACAAGTTACGACCAGGTACTCAGTTACATTCCTGCTTGGACACATTTTTCACTGGATTGGCATAGTCACATAGTATACAAGGTATTCGTAAGCACCACCATCTGTCCAATGAGATGTCTAAGTAGACATCTAACCATGCAATTTGTCACCAAACCTGCTCCCATTGTAAGCATTATGGATGTCAGAGTTTAGAATGCCATCTCTAATTAGCTCAGTTAAGTTATGCTGCAAGCAGTCCACCAGAGCTTCTCAGAATTGACTGAATTGGGGGGAGGGGTGAAGGAGCAATTATATAACTCTCCTTTCTTGTGATTTAACGTCACCATTGACTGTGCTGAGCATTTCATTGGAAGGGGTAGGACTGTTAAGGTTTACCTTCACTAATAATCTCTTTTGCTTAAAGATACAAAGTCTAGTTTTCCCTTGAGTTCAAAGTGGTGAGAAAGTAAGTTTTATAAATTCTCCATTTAAAAACTGTGCACTTAGAAAGCACTGAGCTTCAGACTTCAGTGTGTATAACAAATACCTGGAGAGCTAGCATTAAATGCAGAATTCCAGGACCCAACTCCAGAGATTCTGATTCAGTAGATTAGGGTGGGGCCCAGGAATGTCAATGTTTAATAATTTTCCCAGGTGGTGCTGATACAGATGATCCAAGACCACTGCATGGGAAACACTGCTGCTGACTAATGGAAAAACACCTGTGCCCTGGATGCATTAGAGACTAGAGATTAGACTCTAATGCTCCTCTAAGTGGGCCTTCCACGATCATAAGGAAACTGGGCAAGGCAGCCACCTAGAATTTGTTATAGACTTTGTTCCAGAAAGAATGAAATATCCTCTTTCTTCCTGCCTTACAGAGAACTATATTTTCAAAATGTACCATGATTTCTTCTCTGAAAATAAAATTGGTGGCTTCTATTTAATATACACATTGTATAATAATTCTGTAACTGATAAACTATAACCTGAATTCTATAACCTGAGAACTGTAGGTAACATGATGGTGATGATATAAATTATATCTGTTTTTAAGGTATTTTCTACTTCCCATGTTCCATCCTATCTTAGAGTTGAACTTTGGTAGCTAGGTCCCTTAAACTTCAAAGAAAATCTTAGTTAAAATCAACATTTTCAGTGTCATCAATAATGGCTACTGTCATCATTGCTGACATGAACCTATGAACTACTAAGCTAAACTTGACTTAATTCTTATTAATCATAATGTTAAATAGGATCATTTACCCTATTTCCATCTGACTTAGAGGTCTCAATATTTTCTTCCCTTACGAAATATGTCACAGTATCAGTTAAAAAATGAACTTTGGCTTAAAGTCAAGTGGTTAACTCAATTAGAACTACCTTAGATGTTTAAGAATACAATGCTCAACTTATCACTGAGAAACTAGTGTCTTACAAGAGAAAAGCTAACACTACCCGAGGAATCCATAGGGGACATGCTAAAGACAGACAGATGGGAGCAGGGAAGAGAGTAAAAGATGTGGAGAAGGTAACAGAAGGTAGGAGAAGACCAGAAGGAAGCGGCAGCTCACATTCTGACTCAGGAACATAGTGCCTAAAAATTACTAGTTGTTTAATATATTCTGTGGGATTTAAAACTCTATGGAATTTTACTAAAACTATGGTCAAATTATTTCTATCCTATATGGCCCCGTTTTCATCATATGCAAACATTGATGGTGTTACACAAGAGTTATAATAGAAATAACTTGGAATGGGTTATACCTACACACTTGGAGAGGCAGCCAAGAAAATAGATGCCTGACTCTATTGGTAGAATTTGTTTACAGGGAGGCAAACTGAAAGACCTAGAGACATATAGAAATTATATAACTACTCCAGAAGAAATTTCAGATTTGTTACTTTCTATTAATATTTTTTTTATTCCACCTTTGTTGGCAAAGGACCTAACATATTTATAACAATAGATGCTGTATTTCTTATCTCATAAGATGGGGTGATGGAAGAGAAAGCAGGAAAGCAGCACTGAAACAAGGGTAAATTTTGGATAGAACAAAAAATGTTGATTGTCTTATTCCTGAAAACACTTTTAAATACTAATGGAGCAGAGCCCAACTTATCATGAATCCAATGAAGCTAAGTTTTACTTGCCATTTTAGAGAATGATGAAAATGGTAGTGTAAATATTTATCAAAGAAGTTTATATCATCCCTCTGCTTTGTTTTTATAATAATGATAATGATAAAAATAACAAAATAACTAACAATTATTGAAGGATCACTATGCTACTTCACCTATATTATCTTACCTAATCTCATCAAAGAAAAATCACACTAGTTTAAGAGGACAAATGCCACAACATTGTCAAAAAAATAGTTAAGTCTTTGTTCTCATCTGTCACAATGTCAGTTAGTAGATGATGACCAACTTGCATGCAGCATAGTGTTTTATTCATCTTTGTCGTTTTCAGTAGCACCTAGACATAAGGTTGTGAACAATTGGATGGCTGAATTAATTAATGTAATTTTGCTGCCTACTCTCTGACAGTACTGGATATTATAGAATACAAAGAACTATAAAATATTCCTTAATTTCAATGTGTGTGTGTGTGTGTGTGTGTGTGTGTGTGTAAGAATCTGGAAAAAATGACCACTATCAGCAAGTAAAAAACAGTGTGTTACAAACTAAAAATACCTCACCTTAATCTTCCTGTTTTTAAATCAACAGTTTCCTCAAAAGGCAGAATATAAAAAGAAAGATCCAGTTGAAGCTACTTCGCATGATGTGACATTTAGTGGTCATTTATATTCCCCATCAGTGGAACTCGTACTGGATTTTTCACCTCATAAAAATCATTCTTCTGAGTTATGAGATTCTCTGGCATTTTCTTTAAAGACATATTCCTTTCCTTTTTTATGACTCAAAGTTCCATTTGCCTTGGTTTCTCTGCTGTTGTCATTGTTCACTGACCTCATTGTTGTTATTACATTTTTAGTCTCCTTCTACTCGTTCCCTACCTGGGCCCAGTTCAGTTCTCTAGTCCACCTACTATATTTCCCCAAAACATTCCCCTCACTTACATTCCCACTTCAACCACTCTAATCAAAATTATATTACCTGTGGCCTGGCCAATTGTACAGTTACTCTGACTAATCTTCCCACTCTCATCCATTCATAAAATGGTGGCATATTAAATTTCCAAAAAAGTGTGATTCTATTAAAAAGAAAGCCTTCAGTTGCAGCCTAAAGTCTTCCTCTTT
>VMDR010030530.1:0-12352 GCA_007922815.1 Macrotus californicus
CTGATGTGGATGAAAAATTTGATGTTTGCTTCAAATTAATCTGGAGGTGGGGATGCTTGAATAATTTTAAAGCTGGGTGGCAGGTTTAAAGGCATTCATTATACTATTCTTTCTATTTTTGTAGGTGTTTGAACATTGCCATAAAATAATGAGATTTTAAAATTGTATTGGATATAATCTCCATTTTAAGTTTGTAACATAAATGCAGAGAATTAGTTCCCTCTTGAGCATATATCCACCCTTTACCCTCCACTTTCTTACCCATTATCCAGTCGTTCTAATGTTTCAAATAGTTATTTTCTTTCACTTCTCTATGTGTACATATCTCTAAATCAATTCACTTCTTAGATGGAGCAAAAAACAACACATATTTCATGTTATTGATGGGCCAGTGGCGTTCTTGTACTCTGTCCTTCTGGGATTAATACTTTCTGAGATAGTCAGGAATAGAAGACTGATCTATAGTGAAGAGACCCCTGCTTCTTTGAGAGAAGTTAACGGACCCTTTGGGGATAAGCGTATGAATTTGATCTCATTAGCATTGTGAGCTCCATTCAAGTGTGACTGACAGTCACACAAGTCAATACAGGAGCACTTTGGGACAGCCAAGTTAGAGAGTTTTTTTCTCATAAATTAATGCTCCATTCTTGCAGAGCTCATCAGAAAAACAAATCAGAGCACTTTTCATTTAACAAATGAATGGAATTAAACTGCATTTCTAAGAAAACTGCATTATTGGGCTAAAAGAAAAATAAAACACCAAATTGCTTGTTCAAATAAATACTACTGTAGGAAATGGAAATATGTTCTAGAAGATTATTAATGCTTTCATTTTCACTTTAATCCTAGCTCAAGTCATATCTAAAGACTAAACATAAGTTCAGAGATTTAGAGAGCAAAGAATATATCTTTGCCAGTTTTAATCCCATCAAGCATATTTTATTAAAGATTGAGTAAAATCAGGATGGAACATCAACAGACTGTTAGAAATAGAGCAGAGAAGGGTAGCCAAAGACTGGGAAATAGTGAGCCAGTCCCATCCAGTATGTTCCTCAGGTTGCATTTCCAATTCCAGAGGCTGTAAAGGATGTTTAAAATACTCAATGGCATTCTTTTATCATGCTACTGAATATAGTTTGAAAGCTTAAGATAATATGTTTAAAGATTAAAAACAATTTTTAAAAATCCTGTAGGCCTATAATGCAAATGAAACAAGAAAAATTATAGTAAGTTATTTTGGATTTAGAGAAGAATGTGCCAATCACCAAAACTTAATGTGTAATTACATCAAAGTGCTGGTTCGGTGAAATTAGAAATTCAACAGATGGTCCCAGAATAAAATATTTCTGCAGTATAGGAGAACAATTGTTCCCTAACTCCTCTCTAATAAAAGTGTGAATAATTAAGTGCAATCTAAATCATCCAATCCAACTCAATCAATTCATTTTTATTAAATCACTCAGGAGAATGAATTTAAGACAGGCAACTTCCACTGAAAATACAATTTCTCACAATTAATAAACAATTACTGAGGGGTTACTGGGGTTACAGAGAAGCTGCAGGTATTAGTAAGAAAAGGAAAATATATCTTTTACCCCTAAAGAGCTCCTAGTTGAGAGAAACTGGGCATATACACCTAAAAGCTTGAGGATATTGATTATGTATTCTCCTGATTTTTTGTAAATGTTTAGATAAATAGTAAGTGGGTTAAAATGGACTAAATTTACTTAAGATACTAATGACTTGTGTAATAAGATTTATAAGATCTGACATGTGGTGAGAACTGAACTTGGTGTTAACCTAGCGTCCTTTCTCTAGACCGTTCACCAGCAATAACTTTTGCTTTTAGCAACTATTTAAAAATAGTTAATTTGTACTCACTTTATTTCTTTCATCATTGCTCTATCTTGTTAAGTACATTTCCCCAATGGTCATTATCTACTCAAGGTAAATATACTCTGGCAGCCCACTGCCATCTTTATTACCCTGAGGCTTTAAGAACCTCACAGGTCCACCATTCTACACTTTTTCTCAGACTTTAGTGTGCATCAGAATCACAGGTACTTGTTAAAAATAGATTGCTAGCCCCACCCTCAAAGTTTCTGAGATGAGGCTTTACTCGTAGAGTAGTAGGTCTAGGATAGAGCCCGAAGATTTGCATTTCTAATTACTGGTAGTTGCCAGGTCATACTGATGCTATTGGTCCAGGGGCCACACTTTGAGAATCTTTAAGTGATATCTATCTGCTTATTCTCAGAAGTAAGAGAAATGAGTTCACAAGGGTAGTTGAGGAAGTCAGAAATAATTTTCTTACTCCCATAAAAATCTCAGGCCTGGCTCTGTTTGTTCATATGTTTAAGGGCAATCTCTTCCTTTTGGGAGGGTTACAGTGTTCAGTGTTTTTCTTAAGGTAGGCAGATCCTAGCACCCATGTGCTCATAATGGCATGATGGAAGTCAGGTTACACATTTAGAGAGATTTGTAGGTTACACTCATAGATTAAAGATTATTTCCAAAATAGGATAAAAAACAAAGAATAGAGAATCTTTACCATATTAAAGCACATGTAATAACACCTTCTTACCACAACAAAGCAAAACACTCTAAAAGCTCAAGTATTAGAGAGCTAGTAGATGATCAGAATAGGAAAGGGATGGCTCTTCTTAAAGTAGTCATTGGGAGTGTTATCAATTGCACACACCAAGTTGCCTTTCCAGATGAGGAAGAATGAGGTTGTCACTGAGAGTTGACAAGAATATCATAACATCTTAACATCTAAACTTAGTGTTCTCCTGGTTATCCTCATTTTATTTCATTTTCCACTTTTCTTTCTTGATAATTGATCACATGTTCTTTATTTTTATTTTTTTAAATCCTCACTCCAGAATATTTTTAGAGAGAGAAACATCGATTTGACAGAAACATCAACGGGTGCCCTCCTGCATGCCTCCTGACCGGGATCGCTCCTTTAACCCAAGCACGTGACCTGAAATGGGAATCGAATCTGAAACCTTCTGGTGTACGGGATCACGCTCCAACCAACTGTGCCACCTGGCCAGGGCAAACACATGTCCTTTAAGGCAGTGAATTGAATAAAAGGATTAATTTACTATAGAAATCATTGCATTTAATATACGATTGGGGACAATTGTATAGTCAACTGGAAAAAATAAGTTGAACCCCTACCTTACACCAAAATAAAGTCCAGATAAGTTTAAGAACTAAACATAAAAAAAACTACAAAAGTTTTAGAAAACATTTCTTTTTTAAAATCTCAAAGGAAGATAGACCTTCCAATATTGACATACAACTCAGATGCCCATTCACGATGAACACATTGGACTACATAAAATATTTTCTAATATTTGCATGTAGAAAATACAAATTGGAAGTATAAACATTTGCAACTAACATCACAGAAAGAGGATTATGTTTGCCCCGAACAAGTGACTCAGTTGTTTGGAACATTGTCCTCTGCACAAGCATTGAGGGTTTGATTCCCAGTCAGGGCACATACATAGGTTGTAGTTTGATCCCGGTGCGGACACGCATGGGAGACAACAGATCTATGTATCTCTTTCACATCATGCTTCTCTCTCTCTCTCCCTTTGTTCCTCTCTCTAAATCAATAATAAAAAGTATCCTTGGATGAGTATTAAAAAAAAGAGTGTTATATCCAATATTTCATTAAGAGCTCTACAAATCAATAAGGAAAAGACCAACAACAACCAAATGACAAAACGGCAGCTCCAACCATAGCCTGTTTTCATGTGTTACTCACTTCTGAACCAAAGTCCACGGATGCCTATGTGATAAGGCTGTGTCCGAGCTGCAAAGAGTCTTGGGAATTTTTGACTCGGACTTACATGTTAAGGAGGAAAGAGTCATATCATGGTAATGTCCTTCAATACAGAAAGACTACTTAAGAGATGGTGGATATTCATGATTATGACAAATATCCACTACCATTCTTTTGCAGGTTTTACCATAATGGTAGTGAGTTGGAAATTATAAATACAAATTTCAGGTTTTTCAAAAGCCTGCCTACTTACTTGGAAATACAGCTGCAATTTTGAAGACTAAAATGCCGTCTGTCATTCATTTACTCTTTCAGTTTTTCATTAAGCCAACACATATTTATTAAGCACATACTATGTACCTAGCACTATCCTCTAGGTGCTTAAAACATACAAATAAATGAAACAGGAAAAAAAATTTGCCCCCATGGAGCTTATGTTGTAGTAGGATGTCTTCAGTCTGTTAGTATTCCACAACAGTTTTCAAACTTTTCCTCCAAACAACTGGTTTAGTGGGTGGAGCAATATAAGTAGTTTAGTGTTCGTCACCTTTTCCAAGACAGTTTTATTAGTTGTTCTAGTTTCTAGGCATCTGTCTCTTCAACTACAAGGCAAAGATATATTCTAAAAAGGTATTTGCTGTTTGGGATGCTTCTCTAATTATAGTGAATAAATGAGACCTGACTATAAGAAATATGTATATTGTTTATCTACATTCAAAATAAAATTCATTAATTAAGAGGATTTTTTGCTCATCAAAAAGTTCAGAGGACACTAATATTTTAAAAATGCTTTAGAGATACTGAGAAAATAGAGAGCAAGAATTGTGTGTGTATTTGCAGGTGATGCCCCTGTGTATTCTATTTGGGACACAGTGGGGTGTATCTGTGTCCCTAACTCACATTGATCCAAACCAGATAAAAACACTATTTGGTTTTAAAATGACATATAGAGTTATTTTTAAAAATACTTCCAAATAATTAATTCATTTAGCAAATACTTTTTTCCTTCAGAATGTTTAAAGGCCTTGTTCCATTGCCTTCTAGCTTCCAGTGTTGTTGTTGAACAATGGGTGCCATTTCGTTTTTGGTCCTTTGCATTTACCCTGTTTTTAGTCTCTCTATAAGCTTGAAGGTCTTTTCTGTCTGCTCAAAATTCCTTGTCATATGCTTTGGTATAGATCTATTTCTATCCAACGTGGTGAGCACTTGGTGAACCTGTTTTATCTGGTAACTCATAAACTTCAGTTTGGGGAATTTTTCTTAGATTATTTCATTAATGATGTTCCTCTTTTCCCCTCACCTATCTTTTTGGAGCCCTTATTATATGGATTTTGAACTTCCTGAAGTGGTCTTCTCATTCTTTTTGCTCTGCTTTCTAGGAAATTTCCTTACCTTTTTCTTCTTTTTTTTTAATCAACTCTGCTACCCCATTTATATATTTCTGTCTTTAATTCTAAATGCTCTAAATGTCTCACATGATAGTGGCTTCCCTCAATTGTCTGATAATCCTGGTTGCCTGCTTCATACTTAAAAATAGGACAACAAAATTCTGATGGAAACTCTGAATGGGTGAGGTTTTGTCAGCTATAAACTTACCTGTAGAGTGATTTGTTAGGCTCATAATTGGAAAAACTCCCATATCTGTATCTTCAGGTCTTTCCTCTTGGGTTGATCAGATTCCACATGGAAAGATCTTCTAATCTCCTTGGAAGTTGAAAACATGGCTGCCAAAATCTGGGAACGAAGTTGGTAAAGATAGCTGGGGACCTCAGCATCCAATATGCAAATGTTCATGGAATCTCCCTACCCCTCAGAGTCTTCCTCTTTCACTACCTGCAGAAAATAAGTTTGTAGCACATGACCTAGGTAGGAGGGATGTGTTTGTTTGCCTGACTACATGGAGTTTCGGAGGGAATCTAGGGATCTGATTGCTGCTTAAACAGATCTGTAAACAATCCTCATTACAGTGCTCCCCACTTTCCTCACTTCACTTCAAGAGCAACTAGTTGTGAGACTTCTGGTGATGGGTTATGGCTAGTTAGAGTCTTTTGGCTAGTTTGGTGATTGATTTACCTTATTGCTACCTTAACACTTAGTTTTATTAGTCTACTACATTTTTAATTACCTTTCTACTTTTCCAGCTAAAAGTTTTCTCACATTTTGTTGCCATAGTCTACTCTTTGCATCCCCATGCTTTTAATCCTTAAAAAGTCATTTTATAACATGACATGACATGATATACTGAATTTACTTTAACTTAACATGGGAGTAGAAAAACAAGAGTAAGATAGAAGAGTCCACATTTATTAAATACGTTTAGGTTCTTCTTAAAAAATATTTTATTTATTTTTAGAGAGAGGGGAACAGAGGGAGAAAGAAGAGAGAAACATCAATCGGTTGCCCCCAAGTGGGGACCTGACCTGCAATCCTGGCATGTGTCCTGACTGGGAATTGAACCAGTGACCCTTCAGTTTGTAAGCCAACACTCAATCCACTGAGCCATACCAGCCAGGGCAAAAAAAAAGAAAAATTACTGTGGAAGATTCTTAATTTTATTCTGCTTTCACATAGGTTTGAAATTTTGTATAAAAAAAACATTTTTAGCTCTGACCGGTGTGGCTCAGTTGGTTGGGCATTGTCCCACAAAGCAAAAGGTTGCTGGTTCAATTTCCTGTCAGGGCACGTCCAGGTTGTAGGTTTGGTCCCTGGTTGGGGCGTGTATGAGAAGCAACTGATGTTTTTCTCACATTGATGTTTCTCTCCCTCTCTTACTCCCTCCCTTCTCCTTCTCTAAAAATAAATTAATTAAATTAAATAAAAATAAAAGTATGTAAAAAATCCCTTTACTGATGTCTTAGTGTGATTTTAGAAGGGAACAAAATTTGGAGCATTTGTTAAACTGCCATTTCTACCTAGAAGTGCAGAACCATTCATTTTTCAACAAATATTATCGATCATCCGCTATGTACTAGGCACTGTGCCAAGATACACACAGGAAAATGGAAAAGAAAGATTATTATTCATTGAACTTGATCAACAAAACTGGGTTTTTAAAATGAAAATACGTGGCTCCCTAAGTTTGATGTTTTAGAGTGTTTGACAGTTTTTTCTTTTTCTGACTTCTGAATTTATCTTTATTTGCATGTAAATATATGCTGTTATGAAATATGAAAGAAGGGACCCTAAAGGGGAAAAAGACATTAGGTATAAGATGGAGCATTAGGGAATATCTCTACTCTGAAAATAGCATTCATACAAGCTATTTAATGGCTTGAATAATAAATGACACTAGCAAGCAGTAGAGAACTCTTTTTATCTATGAACATGGAGAAAAAGCAAGATCTATACTAGAAGATCCCACAAAGGTGAGGAATTCTTGTTGGCTGATAGAAGAGAATGAGGAGAATGGACAATTGAAGACTAGTCGAATCTTGGCTTTTAGTTCATTAGTATTGGGAATACCATGAACTTGTTACATAAAATTGTTTCTTTTAGGTCCAAGGGTATAGCTGAGGGGAAACAAAGCATGGACTCCTAGCTATTTTCCGAAGGAGTAATAGGGAACTACCAGGGAGTACGTTAGCCATCAACTTTGGTACTAAGTAGATAATACTGGGAGGCTAGTCACTCCAACTACAGAGCAACTTGCCAGTTGACTTGATCAGCTCTATTCTCTCCCCTCCTCCACTTTCTTTCTTTGAGCTTTCTAGAGTACTTGCCTTCTAAACAAGAGATCAAGTTCAAGTCAGTCTTGAAATGAAGCAAAGCCCATTGCTTTGGATGCTTTTCCTTTTGCCTATGAACATTTCTCTGGGAAACTCAGGTCTTCCTGATAATATTGTATGTGTATTTTCTACTGTGGAATGGGAGGTGAGGGGGCCTCTTAGAAAGTAAGGACTGAAAGTATGCTGATGGAAGTCCTGTGTCTGCCCAATGGTAGGCTAAGGTGAATGGACTAAAATCTGTCAAATTATATCCTTCTTGAGGGCAGCATGGGTTTGAGACTCTGTTCCTCACAGCACTTAGCACTATGCCTTGAATGTAAGAAATGTTAATTAAATATATTTCAATAATGATTTGTTGATATTGATTAACTTACACTATAGAAACAGTACCATTAATTATTATTAAATTTGTATTATTGGTTGTTTCTCTCTGGGCTTTTCAATGAAGTCTTCTGGCTCTATCTAGCAAGGTCAGCAAAGGTCCAGAAAGAAGTTACAAGTGACACAAAACTCCTGTTTTATACTTTTTTTTATCTTCCTTATATATCAGGAACATTATAGGAAACCCATTGGTGCGAATGATATTTCCCTATTAAAAATGATACATGCAAAAATAACATTACAGCATGACAAAAATCATGTTATAATGTCAAATGATTGGTAGATTTAATTCCAGCCCTCTTATGTTTTTAAGTGTCTATTATACACTGGGTTCAAAGTGCGTGGTACAGACAGATGCAGTCCCAGCCCTCGAGGAGTGTACAATTTAATGAGGAAAATAAAGTATAAAACAATATGGCTCATAATAGCTTTGAAAAAATTCACTATTCAGTCCCTCAAAAGAGTGAGGGAGGCCCCATGACTGAGGGTTTGAGTGGACAGTTATTTCTTTCTCTGAATTAGTAGTATGGGAAGGCCGAGAAGAAAGTGGCTCTCCTTTTCTCTTCAAAACAGCATAAATCCTTTGGATGGGATTACATACTTGCCCCATATCCCAAGATTTCTCTGAGCCATCAAATCTTACCACTGGAATGGGGCCTTCAAAGTTTGTCAGACTTCCCATCTGATATATAGCCATTGGGCCTATACTGCTTACAACATGCTACATTACAAATAGCAGAAAACTCCAATACTGTTGGTTTAATCAATGAAGAGAGACCTGGTTTTAGAAGCTGTTTTATCACAGGCTCAAAAACATCACCAAAGGTTAACACTTCTTTCTGCCTACGCTTTCTCCATGTCTGCTTTATTTAAACCTGGACCTTGTGGATGGAAGATGGCTGCCCACAGTCCAGGTGCTCCAGGATGTTTTCCCCCATAGAATATGCAGGTAACATGCCTTCAATTTTTGTTCTTTTTAAAGCACCCTGATTTTTGTGTAGATGCTGGTTGCCTCTGAAGCTGTCTTGGAATAAGAAACTAACAAAAACTTTCCCAAATGTCCCCAGCAAGTCGCTTTTTTCATTGGCCAAAATTGTGTCATGTCCACTGCTGACCAATAACCATAGCAGGGAATGGGACCATGCTGACTTATTTAAGTTGGAATTAAGCTAACTTGCTTATATTGGAACCATATACTCCAGCAGGCAGCCAGGGCAGGGATGTGACCCTAAGAATGGGGTGGAGGTTTGGGGGTGTGTTTACCTAGGTAAGGAGGAGTAGATATAGGGGAGGCTACCACAGAATCTGGGACAAGGTCCACGGTGTAGTCACTGACGTCGTGGAAATCCCTACCCACAAGCTACAATTGTCTTTTCCCGCTGGACAGCTCCGGTTGTAATAAAGTACAGTAACTGTATATTTGCAGGCACTCTACCTCCTTGGTTCCATATAAGTCTGGGCTCCAATGGCTCCTTCTAGCCATAGTTGTTACCCGGAAGGCGTTGGCCGCTTCTTCAATTTATTACTTTCTTCAGTGTTTCTCCTCCCTGGCTCTTACTGGTGTTCATTGCACTCACTGACCCTCAGAAGTGAAAACAATGTCTGCCATTAGATAAAACATTACTTCCATCTCCGAAACGAAAGGAACTGACGTTTAGTTATTTTGTCTTCTTTCTATTCCGTTTGGGGATTCTTCAGGCCAAGTTCAGAACTTGCGCCAGGGTAGTGGCTGTGGACGAAGAGACCGGCCTGATCATTTCCAAGAACTCGTCCCGCTGTGCAGTTTGTTGTCTCCGAGTGGGATTCGGGTGGGGAGAGACGATTGTTGACATGGGGGCTTGAGTGAGTGGAGTTATTTCGGAACCTGAACCTCGGGCAGCTTTGCGTGGTTTGAGGGAGGTTTTGCCCCTTCTGCCTTTAGCTCAGCAACAAATTTGACCAACCACCCCTACTCCACTGTGGACAGAGGTGGCCGGGTGTCCACCTTCCCCACGCACTCATCTTCTGTGCCCAGCGCTGCGCAGCCTCCCGGGGCTGGAACCTCCCGGCCCAGCCGAGCGCAGGTTGCAGCGTCCAATCGCGGCTCGCTCCAGAACGGCAGCCTTCAGGGCTCTGCGTCCTCGGGCTGGGTGGCCTGGGCAGCAGATCCAGATGGGCCCGCAGGGGCGCCTCTGCCGCTCCGCGTTGGGCCCGAGGCAGGAACCGGACCAGCTGGAGAAGACGCCACAGTGCCCGCTGCACCGCTCCAGGGGGCCCGGAGGAGGCGTCCTCGGCGGGCGGCCCGGCCCTGCTTCGCGGGGTGCCTGTGTGCGCCTCCCGCCCCTCCCCGCCAGCCCGTCTCCGTCCCGCCTCACCCCACCGCGGGCTTTGTCCACGGACTGCTTGGCCGCCACTCCCTGTTCCCGCCGGCTCCTCCCCGCCCCCTTCCCGCTGGCCCCACTTCCTCGGCGCAGGCGGCGGGAGGGTGCTGGCCACGAAGGGGTTAAGCCAGGGCTCTTCCCGGCGCGGAGGGATCCGGAGCCGAGCCGAGCGCGGTGCTGAGGCTGCCTCAGCGAAAAAAATGTCCGCCTGAGGAGACCCACAAGTTCTATTCGGGGGGACCGCCAACCCGCCCCGGGGAGGAAGGGGCGGCTAGGCCCTAGAGCCGCCTCCCCCGCCCGGATCCGAGAGCTCGCGCGGGGCAAAGTGAACCGAGCCGCCGGGCGGTGCAAGGGGAAGCCGGAGCCCGCTCTCCCGGCCAAAGTGAACTTTAATCGGGGTGGTTGGATGCGGAGACGGGGCGGCAGGTAATTGCGGGCTGGCAAACGGGAGGGGGGACGCCGTGGCGGGGCTGCGGGGCGCAGCCGCGTCCCCGCCGTAGCGGAGGCGTCCCCGGCCCGCTCCCCAACTCCGCACCCCTTTGTACAGAGCGAACCCGGGGTCCCCTCCAAGTTGGGGAGCGGAGTGGGGGTGGAGGCGAGAGTCGCGAGCGGCCAGGCCCGCGGGCGGCGCGCTCGGCCTGCATGCCCCGTTCGGTTCTCGGCTCGGGCTCCGGGGCGCGCGGGAGAGCGGGCTGCTGCGGCCGCCCAGCCAAGCTCATTGTTCCGCAGGTCCGGGGCCGTTCGTCCATCCGCAGGCAGGGCAGCAAAAGTGGGAGGAGGTCGAGCCGGGGAGGAGGAGGACGACGGGCGAAAGCGAGACTAGTTGTCGGTGTTTCTGTTTTCTTTTTGAAAACGCCTCCTGGACGCGCAGGGGGTGCTTTGCGACCCCCCCCCCCCCCGCCCCGGGCCCGCCGGGGACGTCCGGGAGGCGGCGGCCGCAGACGCGGGCCTGCGAGCGGCGCGTTCCCTGCAACTTGTCAGTTCTATTGTTGCCGAGCCCGTGAGTCACTTCGCATCTCCCCTTGCCGCCGCTCGGCTCGCTGGACGCCCGGACGCCCCTCACCCACCCCTCGACACCCCCGCCCTGGCCGGACCCCGCGCGCCGAGCTCCGGGCCGCGGCGAGGAGTAGGGGGCGCCGCGGAGGGGAAAGGGACCGGCTCCATAACTTGGGGGAGCGGCGGTGAGTTGCGGGAGCCGCCGCGTCGCTCCCGGGCCGCGCCGAGGAACGCGTGGATTCACCGACCGGGCGCGAGCTCCCGGCTCTTTCGCCCTCCGACCCGCGCGGCGAGGGGAGCGTGTTGGATATTGAGAGTCAGCCCCGCACTCTCGCTCTTCCACTAAGTCCTTCTCCATCCCCTTGGTGGTCTCTCGCTGAGCCTGGTTCTTCCTCTACCTTAGGACCTGCTAGAAGTGGCCCAAGATGAATCCTCAGCAGCAGCGCATGGCCGCTATAGGGACCGACAAGGAGCTGAGCGACCTGCTGGACTTCAGTGCGGTATGAGAGCTTTCCGCGGCATATTGGGGTTCTGGTGAGGTTTCTAAAAAAAAAAAAAAAAAAAGAAGGAAAGAAGGTGGGGGGAAGCGATGTGGAGACTAGGCAGCGTGAACTCCCTTTGCTTTGAGTAGTAGTTCTCAGGGCTGGAGTCCAGCTCCCCCAAGTTGGACACCTGAACTTTGATGTAATGTCTAGACTTGCAGATTTAAAACTTTATTGCCAAAGGGGTCATTTGTTTTAACCAGTTAAAGGGAAAACAATGTAATCTTGAGCTTTGGTTGAGTCACCTTCTAACTCTGATGATTATTAGGGATTTTGAACTTTATATGAAAAAGAAAATTATTTTTTCTTCAACACTCCTAACCATTTCTCTCCCAAAGTTGTAGTATATGAAAGATGTCATTTACGAGAAAGCAAGTCAAGGGCTAGAATTTTCAGCTTTTGAGCTGAGTACCTTTATGGTACACACATACATGTGTATGTTTGTGTGTGTATATGCATATATTTAAAATTTTTTACAAAGTAAGTAATTGAATGACTTAAAAGTGTCTGCTGAAACCAAAGGGCCTCTGCTCTTATTTCTGATGGGTC
>VMDR010030531.1:0-12347 GCA_007922815.1 Macrotus californicus
ATCAGTTTGATTATTCCCTTTTTCTGTCGCCAAGAAGTATTTGGACATGGGGTCAAAAATAAGTATATATTAAAACGTGTGTCAGCAGTTTTCTTCTAAAAATGTAGGGTTCTTTTCTATTACATTGAGATACCTATATTTAAGGTTATCAAGATTGATGAAATTATAGGCTTTTGTGAACTAAAAATCAAGTGTGGAGTGGAAGCTGAATGTCCAGCAGTCAATGTGACATCAGACATAGGTATATGTCACACCAATAATTCAGGCAAACACAGGAAACTATATCTCATTTCCAAGGTCATACAAAGCTGAAGTGATTGTCCTTACAAAGGCAGGGGCTTAAGAGAGTTTCCCGAGGAAGCAAAGAATCTGATCGCGTTCGAGACTTTCCAAAATGAGAAATCCTGAGATGTGGGGTCTGAATTTGCACTTGCTTACTGCAAGTACTCAATATAGGAATTGCCCTGCCCCACCCCCCCACAGACATCCTTTTGTGATAAAATTCCTCAAAGTTATGACAGATGCATTGAAGAAACTTCTCCGCAGGTATCTTTCCATACTCTGAGACACACAGCACTCTCAGAGACCAAAAAACAAAAACAAAAACCACCAGCCCTGGCCAGGTAGGTCAGATGGTTGGAGCATCAGCCTGATACGCCATGGGTACAGGTTTGATACTCTGTCAGGGCACATACAAGAATCAGCCAATGAATGTATAAATAAGTGAAACAACATCTCTCTCTCTCTCTCTCTCTCTCTCTCTCTCTCGCTCTCTCTCTCTCCCTTCCTCCCTTTCCCTCTCTATCAAATAAGTAGATAAATACAAACACAAAAATCTAAAACCTTACTGATGACCTCAAAAAATGGAATTAAAGTCATATGAATAAATGCACCATGAGTAATACAAAGAAAAGTAAATTATGAAAATCAAATAGGACACACTGTGTGATACCTGTTAAGTGAGATTTAAAACACGGAGATTAAAAGAACATTGCCCTGGAGTATTAGCAAATCTAAGTAAGGCCGACCAAACGAGAACCGGAACCAAAGCAGCAGGTAAGTCGCTGAAATTAGGCTCTGGGATCACACTGAGGTGAGTATGGATCCTGGTACAATCGTTATTAACTTTGTGACTTCGAGAAAGTTGCCTAAAATGTGAGCCGCAGTTTTTTGTTTGTAAGTAGCTATCACAGCACTTTGCGCACAAGAATATGGCAAAGCGCTGTTTCACATAAAAGGTATTTTAGTGACATTTATGCCCATCCTCTGGCTCTGTGCTGACGTTTTATTGCCACCCATCCCCCGCCTGAACTGAGTAAATAACCAGGAACCACAATGGATGCGTGTGCCTCAGGCTGTCACACATTGTGCATCCAATTCAACCCTTTGTGTCTCTCTCCTAGTGAGGGGGGCTCTACTAGGAGTTGTTACAGTTCCCTTTTTGTACTAAGATGATATTCTCTATGCACCTGAAAAAACAGTTTGTTTTTGGCAAACCGAAAATGAAACACCTGCTTGCAGAATACATATGGGAAGAGTGTGCAATGGCTCATTTGTTGGCCGCACATTTTTCCTGGTGGATTTTTAGGTGTAATGAATTGGGAAAATGTGTCTTTTACATAAACTTAATGACTTTCCACAGCAAAAGTAGGCAGGAAAAATATGAGGAAACTGATCGTTTTAGCACCTGTGTCTCTTTAATCCTAGCCAAAGCAACACCCTGGTATGTGTTTGTGAGCGAAAGCAAAAACACTGGTGCAGAGAAAATAAATGAAAATCTGCTTGATTTCAAATGCCAAAAAAAATGTGTGGCAAGTTTTGAATAATTAAAAATATCCCTCAAGAGCACTACATACATCCCAGACAACCTGCCTTGTTGAAATATTTTCTTTTGTTTTCATTTATTCACGCTAGATATTGCATGTGTCCAAACTCACCAAACTGTGCACATTAAATATGTGTGGTTATTTGTATATTAATTATACCTCAATAAACTTGTTTAAAAGATGAAGGTGGTGAGGCTTGTAAAAGATAAGTACCTTCTTAAATTGTAAATACTTAATAACCAGTTTGACCAGGTGCGTCTGATTCTAATGCATGTGCTTCGTATAGCAAGTACCACAATTCCCTATGACTTTTAATAAAAACAATGTAACATTGTCTACTCTTGAATACATTAAAGAAATTGAAGTCTTTATTTCTGCTACATAGATTCACAATGCTTAATCATGACACATAAACAGCAAAGTGTCTCATTAGTTACCACTCCCAGGAATTGGAACACCTCCCATGAATCCCAAGCAGTAAACAGGATTGCACCACTCTGTGGAGAGTTGGGAAAAAACAGCCAATAGCATTTCCACTTTTCCAACATTTTGGATTATAGCCTGAAGCACATTGAGGTTCTGTGCCTTTGTTCACTTTATCTTTGCTTTGCTGTGACCATATGCCTCCGGCTAGGCTTGATTTCATAGCTCTTATGTCAGCATAGAACCTAGTGGCAACCTGTATTTGTGATTTTCTTCTAAATTTATACATATTTCCATTCATAGTCTTATATCTTATTTACATACTATTTCAAATACAAGATGTACCTTCTCATCCAAAAGTCAAGTACCACTGTGCTGGCCACAGGGGGAGATGCGTATGGTGAAGCACTTTAGCCCAGGGTAATGGTTACATAGATTTATCAGCTGTGACCATAACTAAAATAATGGACATTTTCATTTCATTTTTTTGTTTATGAAAGATAAATTTCTACCTCATTGAGTTCTGGTGAACATTAATTAGATAATATATCTAAATAACTCATGAGAATGTATCTTACTGTCTAGTACATAATGATGCTAATAAATGCTTGTCGTTTTTATCGGCATCAGAATATACACGTCTCGATTTTATTGCATCCTTGAGTGGTATTAGAGTAAACATGTGGAAAATGGGTACAACTTAAACATTAAAACTTTCTCATTTCACCTCTGTATATCTCTGAACAAACCCTTCCTGTATCAGGTAACATGGGTATTGGTTTGAATGGAAGTTTTTCTATATCAAACTGACATTGATGAGCTTTGTTTGCAAGCAAAATTGGGCAGTCTCCGCCTCATTCTTAAGGCTTGTTTTCTGAGGACCGCAAAGTGAATAATAATGACCAAGAGGTCCAAGTCCCCTGTAGGTTCTGAGGCAGTTTAATTTTTTATAAATATTACACAAATTCCCCTGGAATATGAGAAACTCAACACTACATCATCCCAACTTGGCTTCCATAGTAATATACACACATACACACACACAGCATGTGTCTGCCACAAAAATACTACCAAGGCTGAGGATTCACAGACTGTGTTTTTCCCACTTTTATTTATATTGGTGACGAGAAAGGTGTGTAATATCAGATACTTAAGCGTTTTTAGGAGCATGTTAGTTTGAGACTAAATTGTCATAACACGCCCAAATAAGAAGCACTCTAGTATCTTCTTTGACAAGATGAGATTTTGCCTGTAGCTAAAAGCATAAGAAAGTAGGCAGGTGCCTAAAACAGTTTTGGATGACAAATACATCTGAATATAGACTCAAAAAGAAATGTAGTCATAAGATTTCTGGAAAGGCATTTGCAATGTATTATAAAGATCACATTGCGGCTACAGAGAATGGTAGCTAAGAAGTGGCAAGCATACTGGCCAGCATTCAGGAAGTATCCTGTTCGGTCAGGTTAACCAGAATCTCCTCTCAACCTGATATATTCTTTTAGAAATTCTCCAACCACCGACCACACCCCAGCCCCAGCACACACACAGCCCTGGCCCTTGGGTATAAATTCTTCCTCTTCCTTGCTGGGGAAAGCAATGGAAAGTGAGGGCAATCTTTATATCCTTCTGCAAAATCCCACTACCTATTGTGATGGTCTCCATAAGTAACATCAACCTTATCAGTGTAACAAATGTCGTACATAACATGGTCTCTAACATCTCTGAAGTTACGAGAATACTGGTGCCTCAGTGTGAGACAGGGCAGGTGGCAAACAGCTGTGATCACGAGGGCTACAGGGAGATAGTAAGAACCATGTCCAGCGTATTTATGGCTTAGGACTGGCAGAAGACCAGCTCCATTCAACATGGAAACTAATCTCACCTTGTGGTGACCCCTGGCCTCGTTGTACTCATTCAAATACATTATCATCCTGAAAGACATCCCCCTAGACCCTTGCCACCCACCACCCTGTGACAGGAAACAGAAGCCCATGTAAGGATACAACATGGCCCATGGGGCTCTTCTGAGAAGTCTCAATCCCTTTCCTGGAAGCATCCTGAATGTTCCTCTCCGTTATTGAATGCCCTATGCCTCAATAAAGAAGTGAATCCCTCCAAGGAGGGGCTGTTCTGCTGTGGAGTAGCCTTTTCTTGTTCTACTGCTTCACTGATGAACTCTCTTTCACTTTAAACTCTATGTTGGCTTGTCTTTGAATTCTTTCCTACATGAAGCCGAGAACCCACAGTGGGTTCTGCACCTTTGGGTGCCTGGACTCCCAGGATGCCTGCATCAATTGTGGGTCAGATATATCCCAGGCCTAATTTAACATCAGGCACCAGTATTCAGAACTGGCTGTGAATTTATGAATGACCAGTATTGCTTAGTGAAAACTGTGATTGGTCGGAAAAATGAAATTAGTAACTTCCCCTAGTTTTCTGATCATAATAAAGTGCTGTGTATACTTCAAAAGAGTTAAAATGTTTCTGAAAGCATTTTAATGCTTCTCATTTTATGGATTCCTCATTTTATGGTGTTTAATATACATTTAAAGCCATATGTCTCTTCTGATTTGAAAGTCAGATGGAATGAGTTGAATTTAAAAAGGTTTTGGCATTTAGATTGTTATCTGCATTTAAATTAATGTGTTAATCACACTTTCCTGAATCACATATAAAGAGATTTGCATAGGAGAGTCAATGTTAATTTTGGAGAGTGGACACATCATTATTGATATGAGAATTACACCTGAGACTATTTGTGAGCATTGCTTGTTGATATGCAGCTACAAATCATAAAAATAGTTCAAATTTAAATATCAAGGAATGAGTAGATTAATAAAGAGCTCAGAGACAAGTCCAAAAATACTTGCAAAATCTGTCTTACAAATGTGTTATATTCATAAAGCACAAGTAGTTAACTTTTATAAATATATTTCAGTCATGTAGGCTCTCAAGTTCAAAGATTAGCCTCAGGTGTGGCTCCCCGGACTTGTCTGTGCCACCCAGGTAAGTTCCCCTATCACATAAATAGTACCACCGTTTACCTTCACTCTGATGCATGCCACTCTTAACTCCGTTATTCTCTTTCCCCTTAGGGTCACTTTATGAAAATTCTAACTGTGTTCTAGTGAGGGGACACCAACACTATTTCTTCCTCCACCCTAGCAGGGCCAGAAGTCCTGGCTGGGGGTCCTGGGCTCTCAGCTCTCCCCAGGCCCCATTCTGTTGGGAGGGCAGGGGCCAGAAGAAATCCCGGGATGAGGTTTCCCAGCTTAAGTTTAAGGGCTGAATATCCAACGAGATACTGTTGGCTTCCTTTCACATTAAATTATGAATAAGAATTGTGAGTATAAAAATAGGGCATAACTAGCATATTTACCATGATAATGTATTAGACTACATAAGTAATTTAAATATCATCAAAATACTTTTTAATCCTAATTGAAATATTTACAGCTTGTTAAAAACCAGTAGGTATCAAGACTTAAAAAAACAAAACTTTCCTTTTCAAAAACCCACAAGAGGGGTAACACACCTCAAAAATCCTACTTAGATTCTTTTGGTGTTTTTTCAAGTAACAGATGAGAAACACCCATGATTTTATTGAGATGCCACTCTCTCTGTGCACGTTGTGTATTATTACATCGTATATTATTATATTTATTATACATATTATGCATCTATCACTGAATGTATATATTATACATTATTAAATTATGCGTTAAAATTGTCAGGGTTCTGCTGCTATTGTTAAAAAGGAACTATGTGTCTGCATCTTATCTTTACATCATTGAATCAAACATGTTCTGATTGTTAGTGCTCCTGTCCTTCAAAAAGAGGTTGAATTTGAGACGATATTAGTTCTATCATGCAGGATTAAGGACTCTTTTCCCAGAGGCAAACTTTCATATTTACTTATTTTACTTACGTACATGATTCTGTTATTTTATTCATTTTTAAAACATAAGAATATATTTCAACTTTAAGTGCACATTGAGACCTTCTAGCATTATATCCACATGTTCTCTTTAAAATCTGAATGTAGACTCCCCCTTGAAATTAAACTTCACAAATTCCATTTAGTTGGTTTCTTCCTAAAAACTTTCCTTAAAAAGTATTGCATGTTTCACACTTTATTTTTTCACTCATTTACTGCTGAAGGCCCTCCCCCTCATGTCTTACGAATGAAAGATTGACCTGGGGTGCCTCTGCACTAACTTCAATCACACTATGTGGTGTTTAAAACTTACTAACACGTATGTGCCATCTGTTCCAAATTATTAATCACACATTAAGAGTTCTAAATTTCTACATCTTAACACACTCTTTTTCATAGGTTCTCCTAGAATTTTCTTCATGTCCTCACGATTGCATAAACACAGCGCAGATTTCCTTTTCAGACCCGTGTGGCAGGAGAAGTGAGCATACACTGTGAGCATGAGGCGGCGGTTGTGTGGGAGAAGGAGCAGAGATGGGGTCAGACAGGACTCAAAGCTGAGTCTTAGTTCTCTTGCTTACTTAGTTCTGTGACCATGTGCACACACTCAAATTCCAATGTATCTAATGTATCCAATTCAAAATGTATCTGGGACATTCCAATCCCTTGAATATCAGGCAAAGTTATCCTCAGCACGATGTATTTGCATAGGAGAAAATGAATACCTAACTGGCAAAATTGTTGTGAGCATGAAGGCTAATGACGGTGAACCACATTGGTGTTGCAATCTGAATGCTTTATTGTACTAACTCTGTCCACCTAACAAGGCCGTGAAATACACAATAGTTGTTCTTTTTCATCTTAGATGACAAAACTGCAGCAGAGTGAGGTGCCTGCCTCGTGTGACACAGTTAAGTGACAAAGACCATTCTAGTCTAGATAGTCTGGGTCCTGGGTGCCATTATCTCACTGTCTGTCTGGCTAATCAGAGGTAACCGGAGCCAATGACTAGATCAGAGTTGGCAAACTTTTCATTGTGTAGCTGCGAACCTTATTTACGTTCTTCCTCGTGAAGAATAAACATATTAAATTCAACATTATAAAAATGGAAGTTTTGTAGTAATAAGAATTTTACATTTACATTACAAATACGACTTTATGTGCATTATAGTCTGGGTTAGCTTTTCGCCATCCTATGCTCCTGATGTTGCCAAGTCAATGGCTATAT
Organism: Macrotus californicus; assembly: GCA_007922815.1. Lineage (NCBI taxonomy): Eukaryota > Metazoa > Chordata > Mammalia > Chiroptera > Phyllostomidae > Macrotus > Macrotus californicus. Next base: position 7,415 of record VMDR010030531.1, read on the forward strand.
ATATGTATACATATATATGTGTACATACACATATATCTTGAGTTTAGCAAAATCTCAAGTAGAAAGCTATTTTGTAAAAGCAAAAATATAAAATTTAAAAGGACATTTAGCAAATGCAAACACAGGGTTCATTTTAGGCAACAATTCTATCATGGAATCACTCCTCTCCCATTTTGTTTTCATTTCTACTAAATATTTTGATAACTACATGCTCCAACATTAAATCGATTTGTCTGGAAACCCATCCATCCTCCACATTTTGGTGATTACTTGAAGTTAATTCAGTAACTGTTACAGAAGTATGTAGATTAGAAGACCATTGGTTTACAGATTCATCATTTAGGATACATATTAAAACTGTAAATTCTCAATCTTCACCACCAGAGTAATCTGATTCATGATGGTGATTATACCACTCTTATTTAATTATATGCGAAGCATGTAATCAACAACCTTGTTACTTGATAATTTTAGATTACGTATCTGAAAACATATTCTTTTCATAATTTGTGATTGTCTCAGTAACAATATTGCCGAATCTATCACTGTGAAAACAGCTGGTTTATTTGTGGGCTGTCATCCAATAAGGATGTCTTCTGTCCTCACTTAGCCAACACTCCAGGGTCACACATGATGTCTTACTGTTACCCACAACTGCGCCTCTTTGTGATGTCAGTATCTGGCATCTCTCCTTTGAGCCAGAATAATTTATCTTTCCAGATCATCCTCTCTTCCTCTTATTTCAGAAACTACTCGAGCACACATGGACACCGGTCCACTTACTCAGCCATCCTTAACTTTCTCAATCTTGATCCATGTGGTTATTTTAAATTGAAGCTCCCCTCCTTTATTTGGTTCCATGGCATTTACCACCATCTTCATATAGATTTGTGTGTGTGGGTATAGTGCATATGTACACACACACACACACACACACACACACACATACACACGCTGGTATATATATTTGGGTGAGCTAAAAGTTCTAGTGATAAATAAATATGTATACAAAACCTTAACCCATTTTTGTGATACATGTATGCTTCAAACCGAAGGGCTCTGTGTAAGTTATCGTTATTTTTCTTGACAACTGAAATATTAAATCTCAAGCTATATCTTGTCAACTGACACATAAAGAGAAGAGTATGGTGAACCTTGCTTATATGCAGACTTATGACAAGATATTTACATTCTATATTAAAAACAACTTAATAATTCTCTGCCCTTATTGAGTGCAATATCAAGGAATATGAGTTCGAGAAGCAACATACCGGTTTTCCTTGGTTTTTTTGCCTAATGTGCTTTTCTAAATGTCCACTTGCAAGATGATAAATTACAGGTGATATCCAAACACTGAAAATAGAACAGTTATAGGCTCTGATACAAATAAAAGCAGAGGAAACATAGATGACAGTGGGGGAAAAACTCATGCGGAAAAAACAAATTAGCTTTGAACCGCTGAACTTCAAATGGTCGAACTCAGACAATTCCAGCGAGTCAGAGCAGTGGAGCGTGCCAACAGATGCAGACGCAATCAGGCAGGCACTGGGCTCACATCCATGATTCACACAGCACAGAGTGAGCATCACCGCGGGTGCCGGGCTTTCTTCGGCCCCACGTACGAATATAAAGTACCCATGTATACCTAGCACCCCAAGTCCAAGACAGGAATGATCCCAGCCTCCGACTACACTATTGACAATTCTTCTGTAATCTTCTCAATTGATAAATTCCACTCCTCTTTCTTCTGCTCTTGTAAATGATTAATGATTGTTTTAGGCAAAGACAGAGGGAACAATTCTTCCTCAAACTCAGTATATATATATATAAAATTACATAATAGATAAAACACTAACCACCTGAAAATCAGTATCTTCTCTAACAAATGGTATTTCCTACCCTTCAGTCTCTCAACATGCAAATTCAGTAATTTTATATTTGGGTCTCCTAGAAGATCAAAACCTCTGGCATTTAGCCACAGGACAGTACATATTTTTTCCTCAAATTCCTTTTCGCTTCTGCACTTGTAAAATGTTTGAGATCATTTATTATTTGACAGTTTGTGTTAGGGCTACTTGAAGTGTATTTTTTGTCATCCAAAGATATTGAGGTCTTTGACCCAGTGAGTAGAAATTTCCAGATCTCTAGTGACAAGGCTGATAAAATGATAGACTGTTCACTGAGAAGCCACATTGCGGGAGCCTCACTCAGACATAACATATGGGAAAAGCAAACAGTTCTGTTTAACAGGTAAAGAACCGACCTGCGTGTCCCAGGTAAAGAAGAAAGCTTCAGTTAACCAGCTAACACACAGCATTGTTGCGATTGTAGGCCAGCTGGATTTTGAAGTTTGCAATTGCTTCTGATTGACTGAAATTGTTTTAATTTGATTGGAATGTTACTCAGAATAAACCCTCAGTGGGAATAAGAATGTCATTGCCATGTCAGCTGCCTTTTGGCTGCATGATATTTAAATTAACTCTTGCAAGGAAGCTCAATGAAAAGCACCTGCTGCCTTTTACCTTCTACTTTGTTCTTTCATAAAACTTAGGATTCAAATATTTTTTCATCAAAGAGATGTGTTGGAGTATTTTTTATCCTCACCTGATTTTAATTGATTGGGAGGGTGGCAGGCATTGTGGGGGGGAAAAAAGAGAGACTGGGGGGGAGAAAGAGAGAGAGGGAGGGAGAGGGAGGGAGAGAGAAAGAGAGAGAGAGAAACATCGATCATCATTCTCCATGTCCATTTAAATTTATGTTGAGGTGTGCTCATGTTCTAGTCTTGTTTCAGTCTTCAGACATAAGCCATGATTCTTCAAGTAATAATAGTTAAAAACTGGCCTCAAGTTACAATAAAATAGAAACTGCAAAACCCTGTGCCCTTTATCTTTAGGAAATGTTAAAAAGCTTTGACGATAAATCTGAATGCCAGTATTAAAAGGATGCCATTTTGTTAACAATTGTATACCCGTGTGTTTAATCTAGGATTAAGGTAGTTCTGATTTCCTCTTTAAATACAATGTTTCTAATTATCAGCAATTGAGTCTAATTTTGGTCCACAGCTCTTCTTAGACAAGACAAATGCTGCATGAAAAACAGCATGGCCTTTTAGGGCCGCTTTGTCAGGCCAGGCCTCTGGTGTCCATTCATTCTCAAAGCTTTCCATCACTTCTAAGAGCTCAGTAAGGTACATAGCCTGTTCTCACCGCAACTTGGAACTTAGACATTCAAAAGGAGGGCTTATAAATGAATCCAGACAGCAAGATACTGTGGTGTGAGTTAAATTAACAATTGCTTCTTGACGGCAAATCATACACCTTTCAGAAGAATGTTTTAAGGATGTACAGAATTGTGTTTCTGTGCTGTGATAATTTGGGATTTTATTCTGTTTACTGTTCTCAGAAAGTTTATATGTTTCTGAACTTCTACATGAAATGTCCCTAGTACAATATTCACATTTAGTCAGCATCGGGTAATTTCTCACATTATGAACGGGAAAGTCTGTTTGAAATTCATCGTGCATTTCTAGGTGTGATTACTTAACTTTCTGCCTTCTATATGAAAACTCAGCCTTGAGAGGTAGCTGGCACTTACTTCAGCATATTTAGGCCTCTCTACCTACTTCTTTCAAGTCACTGTAACCCAAGTTGTGACGATAACTTAATAAAAGAAAAACTATGTGGAAAATAGAGTGGATTGCTTTAATCAAAAATGGTTTGAAGGACCATATGAATGAATAATTGGGTTCTGATTCAGGGCCAGCTAACAATTCAAGTGAATCTTGCAGAAACGATGAAATGATGTTCTTAAATGGAAGAAAAGAGGCCCGAGGAGAAAGAAGGGTAGATTTTAATCCTGTGCCTACTTGTAGACGCTGCTTCCTTGACATTTTTGATGTTACAGAAAATCATGCGATGTTAGCAAAAATGAAGTAAGAACTCAGTGCCTGCAACACAGTAGAAGGGTTTCCCATTAATGTCCTTTTTAAAATGACGGCTTTGTTGCACCAATTAGAGGAAAAGGTGTGGGCTCATCTTCTTTCCCTGATCTGATCACAAGAACTGCTGTCCCCCCACAGCCAAGGTCAGTCCCTGCTGCTTGGGGCAGTCACTCCAATCCCAATACCTGGGGAAGAGCCCCGAGCTCTGGGTCCCCAGTGTCCTTTCCCATGTGCCTTGCTTATTGCATTTTCACTATCAGAATGTCCCCACTCCAACACCACATAGTTTTACCATGTTATATTTTACAAAGCTAAAACACTAAATATGCAGCAAGAACATTGTCATAAAGGAGACCTAACAATAGTATGTACAGCATTTATGAAAATAAAATGTATATGCATAATGAGTTATTCAGGGAAACACATAGGGAAAGCCCTACATATAACACACACACACACACACACACACACACACCCACCACCACCACCACCACCACCACCACCCCCCACCCCCCACCAGGGCATATCTCTGGGAACAAAGTGGAAATAATGAAGTAAAATGGAATTTCAATGTTTGTCTGAAATATTTATATTCTAAATTTTAAAAAATATAGTTTTTAATGAAAACAAAACAAAGCAAATGCTATGTAAAATTGAGTGTTCCATAGATGAGAGTGATAGAAATGTTTAATTATAAAAGTGGAAGTACACATCAGAAACACTGAAAATACACCAGGCCTATCTGCATGCCCAAATGGGGCTGCTACTTCCTTTTTGCTCTTTAAAACAAAATCCAGAGGACTGCTCTGTAGTGTTTTGCATTTCTTATCTCTCAGCTGTAAGTGTAGGTAACATTTTCAAACAAACCAAATTCAGTGAAAATAAACTACATCTGTTTCAGTCTTTATATATTCTTTCATCTTAGAAAGCAAAACCAATATTAAAAGACCTTTAACAATCAAAAAGGCTGTGCAATTGAAAACAATAAAAATC
>VMDR010030532.1:0-12353 GCA_007922815.1 Macrotus californicus
ACAGTACTTCCTTGATCCTTCATTCAATCCTCAATTTATGTTCAGTTTTTTTTGACCGGGAGAAAGATACTCCTATTATTTAATACAGGCAAACAACAACCAAAACTTCCTAGACTAATTAAATAAGATCCCCAAAGCACAAGCTTTAAAATGAAAAGTCAATGTGTCTGTTTATATTAAAAATAAGGGACTTCTCTTCAGTGAAGGGCACCATATTATTTAACACGTGTACATGTGTAAGACCACTGAGATGCAGAAAGAAAAAAATTAATGAAAAAAGCCAAAATTCCCCTCCCCAAGAAAATTTGATATTGGGTTGGCCAAAAAGCCCATTTAGTTTTTTTTCCATAAAATAAAAGACATATTTTTCATTTTCACTAATAACATTACTGATTTGAATATGTTGAGTATGTGGGCTATCCTCCATGTGGTATAATGCTGATTGTTCTCAATTAATGTCTTGATTCGATTGCAATCAATTTCAACTGGTCTACCAGGCTATGGAGCATCGTCCAGCAAGAAATCTCAAGCATGAAACCGTGCAAACCACTTCTGACACTTTTTAACAGTCACTCCATAAACTTCTTCATAAGCTGCGCAAATCTTTTTTTGCATTCCGGTTGCATTTTTACCTTTCTTGAAATAATAAAGCATAATATGCTGAAATTGTTACATATTTTCTTCCATCTTCAATATTAAAATAGCTACACAAAATTCACAAATTTTGATGTTTTTTTTAAATGCACACTGATATGACAGCTGCCATAATACAATCTAACAAAATTGTTTCGAACAAAATTCAAGACCACTAAGCACTACTAGAGCCATCTTACGGAAAAAAAAGCAAATGAAATTTTTGGCCAACTCAGTATCATCCCACTGACTTTTCTACAAGGAGAAATTTTTCAAAATCATTTGTCTTATGCAGCAAACATAAGGAAGAGGTATCTGAGAATTCTAGAATGACAGTAAAGAATATAGTTACTATAAATATATATACACACACACACACACACACACAGTCATATTTTAATTGTTGATTTTGACCTTTCAATAATATTAAGATGGGAAAAGATCAGAAAGCAAGCAAAGGTTACATTCCAAGTAAGGCATTAAAATAGAGAAAGATGACACAACAACTTAGAAAAACATTCTCATTGGAAACCCAAGTTGACCTATGCCTCAGGTACTTTACAGTTAATTTTCTTATGATTAAATAATAAAACAAACAATTGTGGCAGCAAGAACATTAAATTCATTAAGCAGCTGCCTGTGCCAACACCAGCTCAGTGCCTACATTCCGCCCTTCCAACTGCACAAGTATGTGAAGCAGGTACTGTTATCCCTCACTTTTAAAGGGGAAAACCCTAGTTTACAGTAGTTATATAAATTGATTGAGTTCTCAAGTACAGGGAGGTCAGGATTAGAATACAGATATGATTGCTGTTATTTTAATAATTTATGTATTTACTTATTTATCAACTAATAACACTATGGAGCTTAAAGGTTCAAATGCATAAGAAGATACTCTCTGAAAAGACTTGCCTTGACTTCTGATTTTCTGCCTCCTTGTGACCACACCACTGTTTTCCTTTTTTTTGTTTATACTTCTGGAGACTAATGAACACTCAATATGGTCTATATGCCTGTGCACGTGTGTATTCTTTTTCTATCCCTTTCTTATGCCAGGGCTACCATATTCTTCATCCATTTGTGTATCTTCCATATATAACATATACTTGAATATAAGCACATTTTCCCTAATTTTCACAGTCATATAGTATTCTCGGTTCTCAAATAATGTGGTTCTTGACCAAGTTGTTCATGGAAGAAACGTCTCAGTTGTTGAACGAAACATCCGGTCTAGGCTTTCTGCCAGACGGCCTTCACGCTGATACCGATATGACTACTCGTCACGCACCCCTCAGGCGACAGACAAAGGAGATTCGGTTTTTGGACAGATCACTTCTCGAACAGTTTTTCAGAACAAATTAAGTTCAAGAACCAAGGTTCCACTGGACCATAATTCAGTTAGTCATTCCCATCCCGATGGGAATTTAGATTGCTTTCAATCATTTCCTTTTAAAACCAATGTTTCCTGTCACCTTGAATTGACGGTGCCTCCAACAGGTTGTATTAGGGAGTGACTATCATATATCTGTCATGTGTGTCAGTTCTCTGAAGTTGAAGTCGTGTGTTACAACAGCATAACTTGGGTTGTAGTAGTTTAATTGCATTGATTGCTACAGCTAACGCCCTCTCTGCACTCTTGCCCTTTGATAGAGCCCTACCATATGCAACCTGGGTTGACCATCTCAATTGTTCTAGTTATCTGAGCAATAAAATTTGGTACAAGCAGCAGCTTCACAAAGAACACACATGTTCTTATTTCTTTTGGATACCTGATATTACCAAGAGACCGTGTCTGGCTTAGACTGCTACGAAATGGGAAACCACGTGGGGAAGAATGGAGCCATCCAGCCGGCACCATCCTAGACCAGACAACTCCTAGCTGACTGACCAGGTGGGCACAGGTGCATGTTTCCCAAGCATGACTGGAGCACATCAGCAGAGTTAAAGCACCTGACTTATTGACCAATAAGAAATAAATGACCACTAAGTTTTATGGGTTTTTTTAATACAAGAGGCAGCTAACATGGTTCATCCAGACTAGTATATTAATTAATCCTTATTTCATTCAAATAAGCCATTCTGTTTGCTCCTCATTCGTTCCTGTATTGTTTGAATTCTTTAAGAAAATATGTGACAAATGTGTGTTTCTTTTGTTAAAAAAGTACCCAACCACAAAATATAAATTTGTCTCACTTTAGCCCTCATCATCATCAATCTTGTTCAAGCAATTTCAGTAATGTCAACAAGACGTCATCTTTATGCCATCTCTTCCTACACTATGGGACAAATGAACAATTACTACAACTAGGGAAAGGCTAGTTGTTTCAATAAGTATGTGAATAAAAGCCACGATAAATTATTCAGGGTTTTTTTTTTCATTAATAAAAATGAGAAGTGCATATCTGGAAGAGAAGATGAGCTGTCCAGTGTTAAAACAATTGAGACTAATCCGGTTAGTCATATGTACCTACTAGATGATGCTTGAGAGAAAATTTGTGACTCAAGAGAGAGATTTATGAATTCTTTACTGTAAAATGAATCTAAAACCCTGAATTTGAAAGGGATTGGTGAAGATATTGCAGGTCTGAAGAAATGAAGGCAAAAGAGCAAATATTACGGTAAATAACCTCACTTACTTGGATGCATTTATGAAAATGTCCCCTGTGATTGTGGTTATTAACCACCTAAAGCCATGTTGTCTTAGAACCTGGAGAAAGGTAAAAGTAACAAAACATACATGTGTACGTATCCATCAAGCTTTAATATAATTTATAGTAGTGCAGAAACTTTTACCTGACCATGGACAGAATCTAATCTGCCCCAGGTTAAGATGCCTTACTAAAGAAGAGTGTTTCTAACTCACATTCTTTTGTTAAATTAAAAAATTTTAATAGCATATGTCAACATGAATTGTGTATAGCTTTCTGGAGCTATAAAAAATCCATAGTGTGTGCAGAGACTTTAAATGAAGAAAATATACAGCCTTTTTAAATTTTTCTGTTACTTAGAATCTGTTTCAGGATTCTGATATTTAAAATAAAGATGTTACGTTCATGTATCCATACTTTTCACTCAGTGCCTTAACTACAGTCAAACGGAAATGACAGATGTTTCATTTTCCGAAAGCCATATTAAACAACAATCACAAAATGCTCATAGAGAGCATTTGCTCTCCAAGGCAGAAATATGAAAGTCTTGCTTTTACTAAAGAAAAATAAGGTGATCTCAGTTTCTCTAAGGATTGTCAAAGATTGAGGTCTCATGCCCATTTTAGTTCATTTAATATCTTTAAGATTTTATATTCAAAATAAGATTACTCTCTATATATACATATGTGTGCATGATTCTCATGTTTGAAGTCATCTCTTATTTCTTCATGAATGGTCGATCTAATCGGCTAATCTGTCTATTCAAGTAAACATTGAAAACTAGTCACACTATAAATAGAGCCTAATGATAATTCTTGATGACATTTATATGTGCTGCAAGAATTTCACATACACCCATTCAATTCTTACACCAAATTGTAAGCAGGCACATTGATGACCCCATTTTAAAGAAGAGGAATCAAAAGCCTGCCCAATGTAACACGCAGCGGAAAGAAACTTTATCAAATGTAGTAGTCCAACCCCGTCTCTGAAAGGGCTTTTGAGAGATGGTTTTCTTAAGTACCAGCTATTATGCCTGAACTAAATTTCTGTGAGGGGACCAGCGGTGGGTTAGAGATGAAGTGTGCTTTAGTGACTATCATACTTTAAGGTTATATCTAAGCTGTATCTAAACCCAGACACCCTCCATGACTGGGGGAGGTGACTTTGATCACCTAGTGCTGGGGCTGTTGTGGCACCCATCAGTCTGTTGACATGATCCATTTCGGGCTTCTAACCATTCACTAACACTGTGAATGTTATGCACCACTGTGGGCTGACTATGGGCTAACAGTTAAACTACATCATTGTCTACCATCGTACCCTCAGCACCTAGCATTTTACTTTGCCCATAGCGGGTGCTCAAATGTTTGCTGAAATCTAGAACTTGGAAGGAAAGTTTATACAACATGTTTGAAACACGTGGGATCGAAGTTGGCAAGATGATTAGGTGAGCTCAAGACTAGGCCACCTGCAAACTTTTCAGGTAAAATCTCAGGCATATTAATTTACACAATAGATAGTTTCCTAAAAAGCAGCTTGAAAAAAATCACACCTTCTGCAGCCCAATCATATTTGCTATTGATTTACATTATCTTCTCAGAGCTCTTAGCCTTCATTTGGAATTGATCGTCACTTGGTTCAATCTACCCTTAATTGAACTCCGCTACTTCCCCTTCTAATTTGCCTGCCCCCATCTGAAGTAATTAGTGATCTAGGCAACCACTGCACAAAAACAATTCTACGACACACACATACACTTAATACAATAGAAAAGTGAACTTTTCTAATAATATTACAATTTTACATATCAAAATTTTAAAAGGAGAGATGTACTACTTTCTTTTATAGCAGCAGTCACTTTCAGAAAATAGTTTATCATGAAGTACTCGCAGTTTTGAGTTACTTTGCAGAGTAGAAATTATGAATTGACATTGCTCCTTACCAATGAATTTCATTCATTTCACCTCAGTTTAATTTTCATACCCTTCTAATCAGTTTTTCCCTCTTTTCCATGGAAAGCATTGCTCTTTCATAGGTAATTAAGTTGGAGTCTGACAAAATAATAAAATCATGGCTTTGCAGTCAGGCTGACCCAGGTTCAAATTCCTTGTCAGCACTCTCTGTATCTTTAGACAAATTATTAAACTTCTTGATATAAATCTTCATCCCTGGAAATTGTGGTAATAACAAGTCAGAGGATTTTTAAAGGATACACGACAATAGAAATGGTGAACCACTTAACACTATGTCTGATACACGGTAGCTCTGTTTACTAATATTCCTTTTGTCATTTCTTGCTTCATTAGTAAATAAATACTAGTGCATTTATTAGTACTTCTGATTCGACCTTTATGGTTTAAGCAGGTTTTCTGGCTTTTAGCAAGAAAATAAAATACACCTTAAGTCTTATATTGATTCCATTTAATATCCAATGTTTTATAAATAATAGAATTTGGCTCGATAACAGCAAAATGAAATCTAACAATGGAATGTTGGTTTTATTCACAGCAATCAATGAGAATGTTGATTCAACCAGGGTGGTGAACACACAACACAATATGATGTATTATAGAATTATATACCTTAAATCTGTATAATTTTATTATATAATATAACCCCAATAAATTTAATAAAAGAGAGAAGGTTGATTCATCCTATCAACTCCAGCTCTGTGTTGGATAGGATTATCATTAGAATTTATGACGCTTGTGAGGATAAGACTCAGACAGTTGGAAAGTGTGGAAAATGCTTTAAAATATAAATTTGCTATAAATCACAACCAGTGCACTGGTGTTAAAGAAAATAATACGTGTCAGAGCATAATGACATCAACAAGGTTGTAAATTGTCTAGAAAGGTGACAAATAATTCTGACTTTCAAAACAAAGTTAATGACACTGAAAATGTGTGTCTCTTCCATTTATCAGCTACACTGCAAATACATTATAGATACATATGTGTATATGTGTAGACACTCTTATGCAAATATGTATTCTAGCTAAATAAATATTACTCTATACATCAGTCCAAATGTATTCCTGTAATGAATTTTTAGTTCTAATTAATAGTCATATTTAATCTGTTCCATAGTTTGTTCTTCTAAGGTAAATTCATAAATAGTTGAATCTTACAGCATTCCCTGACTCTGAACTAGAATTAATTTGGTGGTTTACAGGAGGATGGTTTCCAAAGGCCCAGAGGGCAGATGCCCAATGTAGGAATTCCTATATTCTGAGGCTGGGTGAATACAGAGCTGGGAGAGAAATACCCAGGTCTGCTAATAGAAATTTACTGTACCAGTTCCTCCCCAATCAGATTGCCAATCACACCCCATTAGTTTCCTAATCAAACTGTAAGTGTAATACATACATACAGATCGTGTTTTTCAGCTACTGAAATATAGTCATTTTCCAAAGGGCTAATCACATTAAATTACTGAACCTAGGAAAAATAAAATTCTATAGCTATAAAAATTCAAAGTTGCCAGCATAAACTCATTTTTTAAAATATAAAAAATATTATCAAATAATAACATTATTATTCATGGAAGATTTTTTTTTCCTATAGCACTCAGATTTTAATTATGAAATGAGCATCAAACATGACAAATAGCCAGTAAGATCTAATAACTATCTTTTGCCCAGTCAGCTTTTTCCTTAGTTCCCTTTGGATTATCCTTGAGAAAGCAGAAATGATATTTTAAAAATTCAAAGCAAGACAGAATTAAATACAAATGCCAAGTGAAGAGGATGATAAAATTTTCAAGTCTGTGGGCACAGAAGCTGTTTCTGCAGTGTCCTCATACGGTAGTTTCTTAAGTGGGAGATAGCCAGGATTTGACAATGGTTCATAAAAGTATTTTCATTAATGGAAATACTGCAATGAGACAATGCTTCCTGTCACTTAGAAACAAAGCCAGCCTTCATCTCTTTTGCACATGTAGGGACCATACCTGAGGCAGAAAGAAAAGTAACATTTTTGTTTGAGTAAAGTACATTAAAAGTAGTTATGTGGAACAGACTTTGTTCTTGCTGGTACTAGAATTTTGTACAGGGAAAAGGTCGGATACTTATTAGATGGACTGCATTCAGTGTTACATGTGCTGTCAGAACGCAAAAGTACTTTTCTAACTTTGTAGAATGACAGATGGGTCAATTAGGTAGATGTGAAGGGAGGCTTAGCACTGAGTAACAGAAAAGACCCTCCCAAAAAAGACCTTGAAAACAATGGTTGTTGAGAACAATCTATGAAGACTAGAGTATTGGAGTGATTCTGCCCAGGCCAAATCAAGTTGTGTTTGGAGACTTGGAGGGAAAAGATGTTTTAGAACTAAATACACATGAGCTGGTATTCTAATATCTGCACTGATGGACAATGAGCATAAAGCAAATGAATATTACTTTCATAGAATTCAGTTAATGCAGAAATAGTTTCTACTAAAGCCACCACCCTCTACCGTGGTGGTTGGATCATGCTGTAGAGTAGATATAGCAATATTTCAAGGCTGATTTGAAGTCTTTGATGATGGATTTGTGCTACCTTGTTGTTTGAAATGGACGACTGGTGAGATTCTTCATTTTTATTTATTTCCACATTTTCCTGTTAAAGTGTTTACTTTGTAATAGTTTTAGATTTACAGAAACGTGAAGAAGGGACACAGAATTCCCGTATCCCCCACACCCAGTTTTGCCTATGACTAACACATTACTTTGGTTCATTCATCAGAGTTAATGAACCAATATCAATACCTAACTACCAGCTAAAGACTATACTTATTCAGAATTCCTTAGTTTTCTACCAAATGTCTTTTTTCCATTCCAGGGTCTCACTGCAGGTGCCACTTATTTAACAGTAATGTGTCATTAGGCTCTCATTGACGATGAGATTCTGAGACGTTTCTTGTGTTCTACGACCTTGAAACATATCTCTCGATGGGGCTTTTGCCGATTGCTTTTTCATGATTACACTGGGATTACGGGTTTGGGGACAGAGGGCCATGGAAGGGAAGCACCATTCTCGCCACCTCATGTGAACGGCACACGCTGTCAACGTGACTTCTCACCCAACCAAGGCTCGCAATTGCCCATTTCATGCCCTCTGCTTCATCTCAACCAGGCTTTTGTCAGGCTTCTTTCCTCTCCACAGACCCCTGAACTTTCCTCACCCCTGCACATGAGCATACCCTAAGATGGAGAACACATCTCACTTACAGACTCTCTCTGAATCAGCTGCCCGCTCTGAGACATGTGTCCTATCAAACTCCACTGATTGTTATTCTTCCTCATTTGCCTGCTAGGATGCAATAATGAAACACCACTGGGTGACTGAATAAAAATTCATTTTTTCACAGTTTCATGGCTACAAGTCCAAGATCAAGGTGTTGGCATATTTGGTTCCTTCCAAGGCCTCTCACTTTGGCTTATAGATGATGCACATCTTGCTATGTCCTCACCTGCATCCCTGGTGTGTTTTAGTGTGTCCACATTTCCTTTTCTTATAAGGATACCAGTCAGACTGGATTACAACCCATTCACTTGACCTTATTTGGCATTAGTCACTTAGGAACACAGTCACATTTTGAGGTATTGGGGGGTAGGACTTCAACATATGAGTTTGGAGACACAATTCAGCCCGTAACATCCAACTTCACCTTACTCACTGCTTGATCCTTCTTACCATATAAAGGAAAAGCCTTTTACTGTTTAATTTTGGAGGTATTTGCATATTTCTAAGATCTGAGTGTCCCCTTAGTGATGTAGATACACTCTGATAAATGCACGGACAGGAGATTTTGTCTCTGTGCACAGAGCATATTCGCACAAACATCACAGGGTGTATCTACACAAACCTACCTGCGGTGGGCTACTACACGCCTAGCCTACATGGTACAGCCTCTCGCGTGTAGGATACCGGCCTGTAGAGAATGTCGCCGGACAAAACAACACAGGATTAAATAAACACAAGAGCGAACCGTGCAATCAAGGGACACAGTAAACACAGGATGTGCGAGGCTGCTGTCTGCGTCACAGGGCACCTTTTACAGCAAACTTTTTTATAAGTAGAAAGAGTATGCTCTAAAGTAGCAATAGAAATTATAGGATGGTAAGTACACAAAGCAGTAACACAGCTGTTTATTATCCCAATCAAGTTTTAGGTACTGCACATACTTGGATCTGCTGTACTTTTATATGACTGGCCTCACCACAAAGACGTGTCACGCTGGATGGGTGTGCTGTCAATAGGAGATAGAAAGTTTCCAGCTTCACTATAACCTTCTCTTTATTGTTGTTCAATTGTAGTTGTCAAATCTTATGGGACCACAGTTACATATGTGGTCCATCTTTGACCGAAGCATCTTATGCTGCACATGTCTAGTCTTTTTGTAGTCTGTATTTAAAGTATCTGTGGATTCTCTATCATCCATATATTTTTTTTAATTTTTACCTTCCCCTGAGAACATTTTTTCTTTGCTTTTTAGAGAGAGAGGAAGGGAGAGAAAGAAACACTGATGCAAGGGAGAAGCATGGATTGGTTGCCTCCTGTATGTGCCTGGACAGGGGACAAACCCGCATCCTAGGTAATGTCCTGACCAGGAATCGAACCATCATCTTTCTGTTATAGGACGATGGTGCAGCCAACTGAGCCACACCAGCCAGGGCTCTATGTTGTCTATATTTTTTAAATGACTTCACAAAATGAATTGGGATGACTCAGAGTGCTTGATAGCCAAAGGGATTGACTCCAGTGGGAACATCTGAAGTGAACATTGGCACTGACTAGGTTACTTTGGCTGTGACTGAAGAAATGTAACAAATAAAGAGTTGTAATTTACACAGCACAAATGATACCAGATTCAAAATCTTAAGAATGGTAGAGGACACTACAGTGACTGTTTGTCCAGTGAACCAGCCTAACTTCAATGTAGCAAGCAGATCCATTGTTTTTGGCTGGAGGCTGTAAGCCACAAAAAGAACATGTGCACATTTTTATGACAGGACATAAATGATATTTTGACATGGCCATGATTTAGACAATTTGCTTGAAAATAACTACTTCATAAATTCTGAGAAGGAAAAGAAGATTGCATTCAGCTCAGTTTCAGCATTTTTAGGAAGCATAAATTGCAGACTTGTAAAAGAAATAGACAAAAAAGAGAGAGAGAAAAGAAAATGAGTCTAGTTGCAAGCAAGGATTGATTGCTGAAGTTGATTACGTAGTTGTAAATTTCTGAAACCCTTTAAGCTTTATGTTTTTATGATTGTTCCCTTCCTGTTTTTCTACTGGTTGGTTAACATCTTATAAACTCCCACTATATGGTCTGTAGATCCCTCAAATAAAATCATAAAGATCAAATCCTTGATCTTTACAGAGGTTACAGGTGTGGAGAGACACACAAAACTGTCTTTCATTTCTAAGTCCTTGAGCAAGATATTTTACCTAAACAGGCCTATCTTGTCATGTTTAAACAGGGACACTAATTTTGACTTCATACATTTTTTATAATTAGATAATACAAATAAAGTGTCTAGAATGATATATGGTAAGATACTCAATCAGTATAAGTAGCAGCAACATTAGAACCAGTAGTAGTAATTATTAGTCATTATAAAAGTTCCCTTTCATCAGGCGATATTTCTCTAATTACAGCTTGACCCAGAGCCTATTTGCTCTGATGTTTAGAAGGTAGCAGCAGCTAATTGAATCTGTTTGGCTTCTTCTTTCCCCTCATCCTGTTTTATTAGAAATAAGAAAGACATTTTGTGTCCATTATATTAGGCACATGCTTCTACTCTTGGATCAAATTTTACAGTAGAGATGATTATTTTTCCCTAACTTTGTAAGGTGGGTCCTTCATTAATTTGAGTGGGCTGAAGATTGACCCAAGATAGATTTAAATCAGGGGATTACTTAGATTGTGAGACTTTGTTTCTTAAAACTTGACCCACATCCAGGCATAGTCAATTTCCTTTCCCATACAGGTGGAAACTGATACTATGGACCAATTCCCGAGGATTGAGTTTCCCTTGGACATTTCACCCCTGTAAGTTCTGGCTTGGTGACAGTGCTTTGACAGGAAGAAAAGTTATTGACTGGTTTAGGAGATCTGATTACAACAGGCGTAATAAATTTTGAACCAAGAAAATGCTGAAGATGAGTTTCCTTATCCTTGTTCAGACTCTTGGAAATGTGACTACAGAAAGTAGATTGAAAGAAAGAGAAAAAAAAATAAAGTGGTGAAACGCATGATTTTAAAGACCTCAATTATGGGGGACTCCCAGGAGAGTCACCCTGTGGTTCCTAAATCTGGCTGCTGTTTTCTCTGTTGTTTTATCATGTACCTTTGCTTTATCTGTCCGAATGAATTAGCCAGCAAAGCATGATAAACATCCTTAGTTAGCAAGTACCAGCTTTCCTTAGGGAAAGGGTTTTTTTCTTCTGATTTTCTTCTTGTTATTTATGAGGCTTGAATAAACTGTTAGGATATCAAAACATTTAGGTTATTACTCTTATAGCCCACTTCTTTCTTTATGCCTCATTCACGGAAATTACTCGCGGAATGTACCATTTTCAACCCTTTGAACCCTGGAATTTCCCAATTGGATCAGATACCATTCAAAATTTACTTAAAATAGGGTTACCAGGTAAACCACATTTCTCACTCAGACAATAAAGCTGGATATACTATCTATCCTTTTACATCTATATTAACACTTCTGTAAGAATTTACCAACTCCATTGCATGTGCAGCCTTGATGGGGTAGAAAGTGCACTTCCATTGAAACAAGGAATTTGCACAGACGGTGGTGGTCTCTTATCATGTTTATGCACTTCACATCCTGAGCTCTAATTTTAAGTTAAGAATCTGACGTGTATATTTATATACAGTCATGCCTGAATCAACTTGTAACTGTAAGCCTTTGGGGAGTGATAGTGTTTGAACATCTGTACTTACCACATGTTTTCAGTTGGAAAAGAAACATCATTTAGAAGACCAAGGTTTTAAAAAAGGAAGCAATGGTGATGACATTCTGTAGGTGTTCCAGATGATGAGAAATGTATTCTACAAATA
>VMDR010030533.1:0-12355 GCA_007922815.1 Macrotus californicus
ATCTTCTTGGCCTCAAGGTAGAGAGGATTTTCTTAAGCATCATATAGAAGGCACAAGTTACTAAGATTGGTACATTTGACTGCATTATAATTAATATATTCTGTTTATCAAAAAGACCATAACAACAAATTCAAAACTGAGAAGATATTTTCCATACTAACTGACAAGAGTGCTTTGGTATTTATAATAGATAAAGAATGTTTATGAGTTAATTTTAAAAGACCAAAAAAAGTAGAAATAGAATGTTGGAGAAAGACATGGTAAGGCATTTCACTTAAAGAAAACCGGTACAGCCACAGAGAGTATGATGGGGACACAGTCACGTCAGCTATGAGAAACATGGGCATCAAACTCATGCACCCTTTGTGTCCTCCAATGGCACGACGGCGCTTCTGAGGCTCACAAGTGCCATCTGGCAAATCAATGGGGGTTTCTCTATATTGTTGACGAGAGTGCAAATTGTTATAAATACTTTGAAAAACAATTTAGTTTTCTTCCCGATAAGCCAGAAATTCCACTTTTGCAGAAACTCTTGCATATATGCAAGTGTATTTCTAACAGAAATATTTGGAAAAAATTAGCAAATCCAAAAAAATCTGCCAACAGAAAAAGGTATAAATAAAGTGTGGTAACGACAAGTAAGTGAAAATGGCTTAACCAGAGCTCTATCCATCAACATAAACGACTACAAATACAGCTCTGAGTGATGGGGTACATGAAGTCTGATCCAGTTCACAGAATGTTCGTGGATATGCAGAACCACACAATACACAACCGTCAGGAAACATCTGGGTGGCTCCGATCCAGATGACGATGAAACACCCCTGGGCTGTCTACCGACCTTGTGCCATGTGCTTCCACCCAGTCGGTCTATAAAATCCCCCACTGCCATGAAACAACTCCTACCAAGGGGGCGTCACCATTCCTAATTTTACAACGAGAGATGTTGATGACTCGGCCAAGAGTGTCCAGTAAGTGGTAGCTGGGACGGAAACCCAGCTCGTCGGGCTCCAAGGCCACGGTTCTTTGCTCCCCACTACAGCCAACACATGCCACAGCATGATAGCCCACGCCTTACCCTTCCATCCTCTTCTGCCAGGCAACTAGTCTGCATCTTACGAGATGACTTTCACATTCTTTTCACTCTTGGCAACTCATACAAACATCTTGTCCTTAAGCCCAGATCTTCAAGGCCACGGGATTAGACTATGTCTGCAGTACTTCAACATTTATTGTGTGTATTGGGTTAGATGTCAAAGAGGTTCTCTGTCCATCAATTAATCAATCAATTAATCAATTCACTGGGGCCAAGCTAGGAGAGCAGGTCAGGGAGAACCCTTCAGGGGTAGAAGGGATTGGGTAGGCAATGAACCTTAGGATCAAGGCGGCCAGGGCTGGACCAAGGCACACAGTGAAGGCAGTTCAGTTGCTTAGAGGGGAGAGGGCAAAGGTTCCTTTGGGAACCTGATAAAAGCTATGAACTGTCTGCCCAAAAGAACACACATCTGCAAACATACAGAAACAATTGTAGGTGCACATGAACATCAAAATAAGAGTCTTGGGGTACAGGAATGGCCTGGGTTTAGAGTCAATGTGTCCAGTGACAACATGTTGCTTTAAGCACCAGCTCCATCCTAACCAGAGAGCATCAGGGCAAAGTCAGCCTTAAGCTCCCCACTGGCCTCTGACAGTCCTGGATCTCTTTTGTCTACTCGACTCATTTCCTTCCTGCTTTAGCAATGCTAACTCACCTTCTCTTCCAGCCAGGCCTCCTTGAATGTTCCTTCAACTTTGGTTGGCTCATGACTCTGCTTTCGGGCCACAGCTTCTTAGACTCAGCTCCCTGTAAGTGGACACTCCCTGTAGGTGGTCACTTCCTGGAGGCCTGTAGGGGGACCCTTGACCAGACCCAGCTTGGTGTCCCAGGTTCTGGCTGCCTTCCCTGAACCCACCCAGACCTCTGTAGAGTCCCAGCATCAGCAGGTTCTCATTCTTTAAGCATTTGAGTAATTTCTGCATTGGGGGAGAATGGTGGAAATGACAACGATCACACAGCATTGCTGAGAAGATTAAATGTAGAAACTGTGCTTTGTGGACTTTAACTTTAGGCCGATGTGAGCTATTACATGAAGCAAGGGCCCTGCGTATATGGGATAGGGCGGTATATAGGGTGTGGGGAGTGAGGAGAGAAAAAACAGAGGGATGGGCACATTTGTTGACTGAGTTCACCATTTCCTGTTTGCAGCTTATGCTGGATATGAGCACTGTATTATTACTATTATTATGGTTGGCCATCATCATTAAGAATAAAGATGGCTGTGGGTGCCAGGATTCTCCTCCGCACGTGGCAATGGATAAGCATCAGAGTGCAGGTGATGCCAGGGAGATGCAGAGGCTCTGAGGAGAGCTGACCCGGGCCTCTTCTACTCCTACCACTCAGTCTGCAGGGGACAGCCAGCCCCTCACACAGCCTGACTGGGAGGGCTGGAGGGGTCAGAGATCAAGACTAAGTTCCACAGAGATGGTCTCATTCTCCTAGGGTAGCCCTCACCCTGCTCACCATGCCGTCTGACAGGCATGACCATGCCAAAGCTGAGAAAGACCCAACACAGCCTTCCTTTGCACTCCCTTGCTCCAGCTGGCTTTAACAAAGGCAGGTGAGGGGCATGGCCCTGGGTGGCCTGATTTCGGACAATGGTGAAAGATGGAGTACCTGCCTTGCCCTTCTACCCATGCTCCCACCTCCCCAGCGATGCTCCAACAATGTCTCAGCCCGGTGCCTCAGTCTCTGCGCATGGAGGACTTCAGTTTTCCCCACTGGCCTAACCTCAGGCTGCCTTCCTGGTTTCTCCACAGGTCTCCTCTGCCTTCTGACTCTGGGAGTGGAGGCTGCTGCTTCTATCCTGATTCCCTTTTCCACTACTGACTGTGTTTTTTGCCTGGCTTACTTGTCCTTCCCTCCTTGCCCAATTATTCTAGATGTTTCTTCTCTGGAATCTGACCCTTTAGGTTACTGTTGCCAAGGATGTATTGTAGCTATCATTAATGAGCTTACATTAACCATCATTTGTAGAGCAAATGCTAGATGTGAAGCCATCTGCTGAGCGTGTTACTTGCATGATCTAAACCTTATGTTGTCCTCTGAGCTGGGTCTGCTATCTTGTTGGCATGGTTGTGAGCACTGTGCTTAGAAGCAGTATCCAAATAAACAGCAGCCCCGGGACACCAACTCGAGCCCGTCTGACTTCAGAAACTTCACCTCTTACCCAGGCTTCTCACCGTGAGGAACACACAGCCTCTTTTTAAGAAAACAAAATTTCCTGTGGGTCCCTCCAGTGATAACTTAGAGTGTTAAGATAGCTACCAGCATAAAATTAGGCATTAACTTATAATATTTAACCTCTTCAATAATCATAAAATATGTAGGCCATAATAACAAAAATCTCAGAATCTTAGCAGCAATAAACAACAAAGATTTATTCTTGTCTCATACTACCTGATATCACAGGTAGGTGGAGAGACAACAGAATCTGGCAGCCATCAGTAATGCCCCAGCCAAGGGTTGGCAAGAAATGGAACATGCCCACACAGAGGAATTTTAGGGGCATTTTACCTATTATCCATCTGTGCTATTTACATGCCTGTAGGCAGAGGTTAAGGAAACCAGGAAGTAATAGTGTAGTACCTGAGGGTTAGTAATGACTAGCCAGCCTTCCCCTGACAAGATGGGCAGTGACCCGAACCTGGTGGAGTCATGCAGCCAGTCCAGGGTGGACCTGCAAAGAACCAGCCAGAGGACTTAATAGTCCGACCTTGCTGTCTTCCTGCCCTCGGTTTCCTGCCAGAACTTTCCATCATCTACATCCAACCAGAGGTTAGAGGGTAGGGGAGACAGTTCTGCTTCCCACAAAGTACAGAGGGAGCTAAAGAGAAACAGGTAGCGCGTGGGCAGACACAGCCTGATCCCAGACGCTGCTAGAATGCAACAACAAGCTGGGGAGGGGACCATGCTGCCATGGAAGGCTGTGGCTCCCACACTCCGCACTCACAACTCACAGGCCAGAATATCACGTGTCCTACTCACCAGCAGGACCGCACAGGGCCATTCCAACCTGTGTCCAGGAACAGACAAGAGCTGGATGTTCTTCTGTAAGAAGCCCTGGTGGCTGTCACAGGACCAAAATGAATTTGCAGATTAAATACAAAGATAATAACAATTCGAATATACAGAACTAATTTAATGTTACAGTCAACCTTGCTTGCTAAAACTGAGTCACCCCCCCAAAGACATAAATACACCTAACAGGTACTTTGAATTGGGCCGGCTTCTGTTTCCATGTGCCATGTGACAGTCTAATTCTCTCCCTAATACACCAGCATCCATGAGGTCATTTGGTTTTTACTTGGCAGGAGCATGCTGTTTACATTGCGATTTTCCCTCTGTTTTTCCCTCACTAGGCTACATCAGGTATCATAGTGCTAACTGTTACCAACACAATCCCAATGCAAAGGCAAATGTGGGCCATGAATTTGGCGGTTGGTTATAAGGTAGTTACCTATACATATGATCCGGAAAATGTTTCTATTAATTCTTTTGTATCATCACCGCCAAATGGAATAAAGTTAAATAATTCTCCTAGTGGAATCAAAGACTTGTCCTTTTTATTTCCACTTTCAGGTGACAGGACAGGTGGAGGTGGTGTTGTACTTCTTGCTCCTCCGGTTCTTGCTCTTCTGCTTGCTCACGTCTCCTCTTTCTGGGGCTGTGGTGTGCATTCCTCCATTCAGGATCCCTGACTGGTCTGTATTTCTCCCAGGCTGCTTCCTGGTTTAAGCTCACGCAGAAGGCTCTGTCTGCATCCTTGTCCACCAGCTCTGCGGCCTTCAATGCTCTCTGCTCTTTCCAGCTTCAGATCTTTCAGGCGAGCTGTAGGTCATACTCTAAAACGTTCTCCTGTCATATAGAAACAAGCTGAGGTTTGCTAAGGGCATTTTCTTACTTGTACAACTGTCATCTGATGTCACTTTCTCACACCCATGTGACCCGGAAGTCCAGGTCACTTGGCCCCAGATTGTACGTTCCTAAACTGAGGGCTTCCATATAGACCTTCAAGGGGTCTCTTAGTCTCACAAAATTGTTTGCAGAATTTTTATGTGTAGATATTCAAGTACATCTGTTTCTGAGAAGAGGGTGTCTGGAATTTCATCAGATTCTCAGAGAGGCCTGGGATCTAACAAAAACTTATGTCTACTCTCTTACACCACCCAGTTAGAACTTCCTAATGCTCATTCCCACTCTACAGCAACTTCTCTCTCCTTATGTTAGAATTAAAGTGCTAGCCATAAGATCCTGCATTTACATGTTGGCTCCAGAGACTACTGCAGCATGGGGCCTTGCCATCAAGTGTGATCTATAGCAAACACTGTCCATGGTGTATTGATAGCCGGGCAACCCCCAGTCCTTCCTGGAATAGCCTGATTTTAATTGGCTTTTCATTCTCAAGTGGGTCTGATAAGCTGGCTTCCCTCTACTTCCAGCGGTTCACCATGACTGAGCTATACTGTATTAATATTCTATTGCTGCGCAGCAAGGTACCACCAACTTGGTGACTCCTAATAACACATGCGTATGATGTCACAGTTTCTGTGAGTCAGGAGCCTGGGCACGGCTTCTCTGGGTGCACAGCTCTGGGTCTCACAAGGCTGCAATCATGACGTCGGCCAGGTGGATTTGCATCTGGAGGCCTGACTGCAGAAGTATCTTCCAAGCTTATTCAGGTTGGTAGAATTCATTTCCTCGCAACTGGAGAACACAGGACTTTAGTTCCTTGTTGGTTGTTGGCCTGAGAGGTTCCTGAAAGCCACCCACAGATCCTTGCCGTGTGACTTTCTCAATGTGGTAGTTTAGTTCAGCACAACAAGGAGAATCTCAAGAAACAGAGTCTTATATAACATGATATAATGTAACTATGAAAGTGACATCCTATTTCCTTTGCCGTATAGCAGTGACATCCCATATACATTGCCATATTCTATTGGTCAGGAGTGGGTGGCATATCCTTCCCACGCTGGAGGGGAGATTATGTGAGGTAAGCCATGAATACCAGAAGGCAGAGCTTGCTGGAATTGCCTGAGGGTCTGTGCACCACACGAGCCAATCTGATTATTCTCTTTGCCCTTGACAGTGGGTGGCATAAGCATGTGACCCACTCCCAGCCAATGAGAACCGGGGCTATCTGAAGGGGTATACTCACCAATAGCCACATTCTCTTCTTCTTCTGGGACAGAATTAGACTGCATTCCCTAGCTATTTGCACCTGGTGAGGTCATACAGCTAGATTTCACTATGTGATGTGAACAGAAATGAAGAGTGTCCCTTCCTCACACTCACAGACCAGATGCAGGAGGTCTGGCAGGTTGTTCTGAGGCCCTGGAGGATACTCGAGCCACTAGGGAGCCTGAGTTCCCGAGTGTCTGCATGGAGCAGAGCTTTCTCCTCACCCCAGGCAACTTGGATCAGACTATGCCTGAGCAATAAGCCTCCATTGTGTTTGGCCATTGGAATTTTGGTGGCATTCCCTGTGGCAGTAAGCTCATGCTGATTAATACAAAAGCTTGTGTAAACGTTTTTTCCTCCCTACTGAAAATAGTGCATGGGAAATGAGAGGAGAGGTCCTTCCTTTGTTTCCTTTAATGATTGTCACATTTGCACCTTCCGTAGAATAGCTACAGCCACCTTGCCTTCTGATGGAGTACAGAAGAGAAAGGAGACATTTCTAGTTGCTGAATTAACCAAACTCTGGAGTCCTTGTTATATAACAGAATAAAATTTCTTCCATCTTTCAATCATACTTGGTTGTATAATCCATTATTTTTCGGTAAAAACGCCCCATTTGATATGTAATTCAAGCTTAATTCTTAATAGCCTGAGTCCTCTCTGTACTAACATCACCTCAAATTACCTAATAATTAACCACCTGGTTTCTGTGATCTACTTACATCAAATATATTCATGTTCAGAAAACTGAGCCAGAGTTCACTGCCTTATCAGCTGGTGCATAACAACTGACTTCCTCTGTGCTCAGTGATGATGCCAGTCTGTCGGGAAAGATAACATGCGCAGGGTTATCAGACCCTAACACCTTGGTATGAATGAGTTTATCAGATCCCCTATTAAGTCCCCTCTGAATCCTTGGCTATTTCTCTACATTTCACTAGGAGTTGGTGTGGCCAGTCCAGAAGATAGGTGTGGCCAGGGTGCAGAAGAAGATGGCTTTGGGCACTTAAGATGGAGCATCCCTTTGGGGGAAAGTACGCATGGAAAGGCAGAACAGCAAATTACTGTCTTACTAACATACTCATAATCAGTTGTGTTGCGATTAGAGGTCCATCTCCTTCAGAGAGCTGAGTCGAGAGAGGACTGGGTGTCTTTGTGGGATCCCACTGGGCATTTGGCACAACCGTCTATAGGGCCTGGTGGAAGTGACTGCGAGACAGAAGTAGTGGGTGGCAGTATGACTGACGGACAGTGGTGCCCATGGGCAGTGAGTGGAAAGGCTCCTGCTGGCAAGGGTCTGTTGTAGAGTTCATCCCGAGGTGGGAAGTCCTTGCCGTTATACAACCTGGACTATCAAAGAAGGGCCAGCTAGTGTCTTCTTCCCATATGCAATGCACCTGCACTCCTGGGAGATGGGCAGGGCTCAGGAGAAAGTGATAGATAGATGATAGATAGATAGATAGATAGATAGATAGATAGATAGATAGATAGATATCCATCTCTCTCCCTGCCCTTCCTCCCTTCCTTCCTTCCTTCCTTCCTTCCCTCCTTCCTTCCTTCCTGTCCCCTGCCTATCTCCTTGAAATGCTCTTGGAAAAAACTGGGGCTAAAACGAGCCCGTGTCTGGATTTTACCCATGGCTCTGCAACTGCTAAATTATGTTACAAAGGAGCTTCCTTGTTCTTCCCTCTCTTAATCATCAAATGCTTTGGGGTTCTTACTCTCACAGGGCAGGCATTGTGCTAGTCGCTGGGGATAAGCAGAAAGAAAAATAATTCCTTCTTATAAAATTAAACTAGACGAGATGATCTGACAAGTATATTTACCCACTGGGTTTGCCCACACACCCTCTCCTTCAAATCTGGAGTCGACCTGCCTTCCCAAGGCTCTCCCACGGCTCTTTGCCCCTCCAAAGTTCGCCCTTTAGCCTGTCAGCAAAGGGCATCCCAGCGTCTCCCGTCCTTCCACCTCCTCCAGAACGGCAGTACCAGGCTGCCCCGGGTGCTGGGCCTTCATTTCTTCAGTCAGCATGCAGCCACTAATCCCTTAATGTAACCTGAGCAGAAGTGTAAATAACTGTTTGATAATCCCTTAGTATTTGATCACCCTGAGTACCATTTGCATTTTCATTAGGGTCTTACATGGTCTGGTGGCTTTCTGTTTGTAAATTACAAAGTAATTTAAGTTTTTTTAAATTTTGTAATTTAAGTTTTTTAAATTTCAAATATGATAGATACAGATGTGTTTATGTAGAACTAGATAGAGATGTGGATATATACTTCCATGGAATTGCATAAATGTGATCATATTGTACATGGTTTTCTTGTAAATTGTGATTTTTTCTTTTTTTTTCCTGCTTAGCTCCTCTGTACTAACAATCCCCAGCCACATGCCTTCCTCCATGAAACCATAACCCATTTTAATATAGTATGTATCCTTGCACAAGTTTCTTTATTTGTGTATACTCCAACCGGTGTGTAAGAGTATATGTGAAAGAACGTTTATTGGAATATTGTTGTCAGTGGCAAACACACAAGAAACAATGTGAGAATCTATCAATAGACAATGGTTGGATAAATTCTGGCACAACAACGTATTTCCATTACGTGGGGCTGGGTATTGATGTGGAACAAACAATTCTAAAGTCGCAGTGGCTTAAAACAATAAAAATGGGTTACTTGCTCAAGTATGTGTCTGATTGAAGCCAGTAAGGAACCTCTGCTCCTCAGGGTTATTCAGGGACCCAGGCTGATGCAGCAAACACAACCTTGAACATTGGTGCTGGAAACAGAGTTCTGGGGGATCTTGTACCAGATGATTAAATGTTTCAGCCTGGAAGTCATAATTCGATGGCTAAAAGTAGTCACAGGCCCCTTTCAGCCACTGGTGAGCCAGGAAGTGGAGTCCTACCATGTGCCCGGAAGGGAAGGGAATGAAAAGTATTAGTGAGTAGCTCTACGAACCACCGCACATTCCATATCTTATTATATATCTATTAATAAAGAAAAAAGAAGGGATGCTTCTTCCATGCCTAGCAACCTTGGGGGAATTCTACACGGGATTGTTGAGTGAGAAAACCACGATGCAGAAAAATGAATAAAAGAAGATCCCATTTTTTTTCAAGTAAACAATGACTCAAACATCCCATGACCCAGCAATTTTCCTTCTAGACATTTATCTAAAAAGAAAACAAGACATTAATTCAGAAAGACATCTGCAGCCCCCATGTCCGTTGCAGCATTATTTACAAAGACCAAGATATTAAGGCAGCCTACACACCCATCAACAGATGACCGGATAAAGAAGATGCGATGCACGCATGCGCGGTGGAATACTGCACAGTTGCAAGGAATGAAATCTCACCATTGGCAACAAAGTGGATGGACCCAGAAGATACTGTGCTGAGTGAAATAAGTCATATACAGAAAGACAAGCATCACATGATTTCACTTGTGTGTGGAATCTAAAGAGCAAAATGAACAAACAAAACAGAAACAGACTCAGATACGAAGAACAGACTAACGGCTGCCAGAGAGAAGGAAGGTTGAGGGCTGGGTAAAAAGGGTGATGGGAATAACAAAATAATTGATAGCTACAAAATAATCACAGGGGTATAAAGTGGATCACAGGGAACGTAGTCAGTAATGTTGTGATAACTATGTTTGGTCCAGGTGAGTACTAGACTTACTGGGGTGATCACTTCAAATGTTAGGTAAATGTCTACTGACTATGCTGTACACCTGAAACTAATATAATATTAAATGTCAACTATAATTGAAAAATAAATAAAAGAAAAAATCTCTACATATGGGTTGGCTTGTGTTTATAACAATATGTGTATACCTGTTCCCTTAGTTATTCTCACTCACCTTAAGCATCAGAATTACCCTGGTGCCCTCGTTAAGTGTTGGGATTTGTGGGCTCCAACCCAGACCCACCGAATCCAGTCTGGTGTGTGCCTTAGCGAGAGCCAGGACTCCATACCCAAGGATGGCCCTTTATTCTACAGCATTTTGCCCACGCCATTGTTCATTCACATCAAGTGGCTTCCACTCTAAAGAAAAGGTACTGATTCATTGATCTATCAATTTATCCATCAAATATTTATTGAACGTCTGCTCTGTGCCAGGGACTTTGCTAGATGCTAGGGATTCGGTAATGACAGAGCAGGCTAGGGTTTGTTTTTATCTTACAGTGTAGGGCAGGAAGAACATTTAAGAAGAAGACGCTGCCTTAATTCATGTGTACAAATTGTGATAAAGGACTAAGCAGGAAAAGAGTGTCAGGAACCAAAATAATAAGGGGGCTGCGTTTAAAACTGGGGAGTGAAGGGAGTCACTCACAAGAAGGGAGGCTTATTGGGAACTGTTTCGGTGAAGCCAGAAGGCAGGGGACTGGGAGCTGAGCAGTGGGCATCCCAGGCAGAAGGCCCACAGTGGGCAGTAGGGACAGAGGTGAGAGAGAGCCCCAGGCTCTGCAGGGCCTGGCAGAACATGGTGAGGACTTCAGACTTTGTTCTAAGTGTAGTGGGCCATTGCAGTTACTAGGAAGTTACTAGGTGAGAGAAGATGTCTTTTATAGCAACTTTATTGAGGTATGAGTTACATACTCTAAAATGGACATATTTTAAATGTTTAGTTTGATGAATATAAAACACAAATACATATATATATGCCTATACATACATATTCACACATATATGCACACACAAATGTATATTACATGTGTATCTACTACCACAACCAAGATATAAAATATTTCTATTACTCCACTACCTTGTGCTTTTTCACAGTCAATTCCTGGCCGTAAGCCACGCTGACCTGCCTTCTGCCCCTTGGAGTCTCACGTGAATGCAGTTTTACCAAGTGCCCTCTTTTGTGCTTTGTCTGGCTCACCCCCTCAGCAGAACAGGGTGAGACCCACCCGTGTGGTCCTACGCGTCGTTACCTCGGTTGCACAGGAATATCACAGTGGGTTTGTTCCTCACCTATTTATGGGCCCTTGTGCTGTTTTCTGTCTGGAGCTGGTGTGAAGGAAGCTGGTATGAGCATCATATGCAAGTTTCTGCCAACACAGGTGTTTGTTTTACTCGGGTGCATGCCCAAGTGTGGAATTGGTATCACATAGGGTTAGTTTATGTTTAACTTCATCAGAAGCTGTCAAATGGTTTTTCAAAGTAGTTGCATCATTTTACATTCCTACCAGCATCATATGAAGCTTGTTGATCTACTTCATCAACACTTGTTATCATCAGTCTTTTTAATTTTATCCATTAGCATGAGTGTGTAATGATATCTCGTTTTAGCTTTAATTTAGATTTTTTTGATGAACTAATGATGTTGAGCACCTTTTATGTACTTATTGGACATTCATAAATCCTCCTTAGTGAGATATCTGTGAATTTTTTTGTCAATTTTTTAAAAATATATTTTATTGATTATGCTATTACAGTTGTCCCATTCCCCCCCACCCCCTGCCCTGCACACCCCTCCCCCCCCCACACTCCCCCTCTTTAGTTCATGTCCATGGATCATATATATAATTTCTTTGGCTTCTACATTTCCTATACTATGCTTAACCTCCCCCTGTCTATCTTCTACCTACCATTTATGCTTCCTATTCCCTGTACCTTTTCCCCCTCTTTCCCCACCCTCTCCCCTGATGATAACCCTCCGTGTGATCTCCATTTCTGTGATTCTGTTCCTGTTCTAGTTGTTTGCTCAGTTTGTTTTTGTTTTTGTTTTAGGTTCAGTTGTTAATAACTGTAGGTTTATTGTCATTTTACCGTTCATATTTTTGATCTTCTTTTTCTTAGATAAGTCCCTTTAACATTTCATATAATAAGGGCTTGGTGATGATGAACTCCTTGAACTTGACCTTTATCTGCTCTTCCATTCTAAATGATAGCTTTGCTGGATAGAGTAATTTTGGATGTAGGTCCTTGCCTTTCATGACTTGGAATACTCCTTTCCAGCCCCTTCTTGCCTGCAATGTTTCTTTTGAGAAATCGGCTGACAGTCTTATGGGCACTCCTTTGTAGGTAACTGTCTCCTTTTCTCTTGCTGCTTTTAAGAGTCT
>VMDR010030534.1:0-12348 GCA_007922815.1 Macrotus californicus
GCTGTGAAACAAGAAAATATCTGTAAGTTTGACCTTACTTTAAGAAAAGTGAATCATGTTAAAACTGGTGAAAAATATAGAAGAAACTCAAGACCGTTGTCTTATTTCACATATAAAAATTTCAACAAAGTCTAAATTAGTCATTAGTGATTTAGGGTCAGAATACTCGTTCTGGAGAATGTGAGAAGCTATGTAGCTTGAGAACAGCATGAGCAGAGAGAGGACACCTTAGAACTGCACGGATTATATTTTCGTGTTTCATGAAGTCTTGGTCCTTTCAGGCTATGGAATCGTGTCTTCAAGAAAAGTAGTCTAAATCTCAGAGGGTGAGCCATCCCATTAAGTATCTGGTTTATGTGAATATTAGTAAAATATTCAGAGCAACTTAAATGTTCAAATTTAGGCAAGAGAGGTGCATGTACACAATAATGATATATTTCCATTGTGTGTTTTAACCCATAAAGCCTGTCTCTGATTTCAATGATAAAACCTATTATATATCCAAGCCAGTGAGATTTATTTACCTTCATTGTTAAGTGACTTCACTCAGTGTGTTATGGGATCAGAGAGTCATAATTCCGATGTGTGATACAGATCTGTCCAAAACCTCTTCATGAGCTCACCTTCTGCCTCAAACTTCCCTATCTGATGTCCTCTGCGTAAAATGCCACAGTTGTATTTCCCTTAACAAGAGCTCTTGCCTTTGAATAGTGGATAATTCAGTGTGAAGAAATCTTATGAAGACATGCTAGAGGGAGGCAAAGAGGAACAGTGAGGGATGCTGTGTGAAGGAGGAGGGAGGGCCCCTGAAAGCTAGGAAAAAGAGATGAGAACAGGATCAAAAGGGTATGGGTACAGGACTCTTCAGCACACCTTACAACTCTGGAGCAGCTTTTTTCTTAAGGTATCTATGAGTTAAAGCTTGGAAATCTTGCTACATACACAATGAAGCCAGAGCCCAATGGGGGACAGGTAATGACTTTGGTTTTAGTGGGATTCAGGAGTCATGGGAGAAGTCAAATATCTTCTGCTAAAAACGACACGTATATGTTCTCTCAGTTTGGTTGACAGCAGGCGGCAGCCCTGGAGTTGCTGGAACGTCCTTGTCCTGTGGTAGGTGACTACGAGAAGTGGTGATTAATGTACACTTAGTGAGCCGGTCACAGTGAGGCAGCTGATGCCTTGGCTAATGCGGTGTGTCTGACAATCTGAGGTGAGGTTGATGCATTTAGGGTTTGACCTAACTTTTATCAGGTCAGACCTTTATCATTAGGTCAAAAGGGGCACGAAAAGAAGACAGTTACTGAACACGTTGTTCTGGTTTAATACAACAGCCATGAAAGCCCATAATTATAATACAGAGGAAAGTTCTAACAGTTTTGAAAAAAGTGATATTATGGATGAAGAAACTCCTTTGTTTTTTTAAAAAATCACATGACACTGAACCCTGTCATTTTCACTAGACTAGCATTTTCAAACGTTGTATATTCCATTAGTAAATTGTGAAATAAATTCAATGGGTTCTTACCAAAATTTAAACAAATAAACTGGAATATACGGGAAAGCAGATTGCATTTTTATGCATGAAGAAGCACATAACGTCACTGTATCACAATTGTTAACACTTGATGACTATTTCAGTACATTGGTTTGTCATGTTCTTTGCTCTATTTTTATAGATAGGAAAAGAATATTTTTAAAAAGGATCATAGATTTGACAAACTGCCCAAGTACCCAGAGAAAGGAAGAAAGGAAGGAAGAAAGGAAGAAATAAAGAAAGGAATCTGCCCCGAAGTGGGCAATGAATTGCTGAAGCACTAGCGGTAACTCATTCTTTCTGTCTCCAGAATTCAGCCTAGTGCCCAGCACAAGTTTGCTCTAAAAAGCTTTCATGACTTGACTTCCTTCTATGAAAGCAATAAGCCTGAAGCGGGAAACTGTGACTTAACGGAAAGATTCACCGTGAGCTAGTCCTTGAATGAACTCTTGTGAAATGAGTAAGGAGAGGACACAGCAATATCCAGTGCTCACTGATCCGAAGAGAGCATGACTATTGTAAAAAAGATCAGTTCTATGTGGATGAGGTTATGCATGGAAGGTAGAACTTGGGAAGACGTAGTGTACTATTTACAAAGATTTGCTTGGGGGAGGGTTTCTTAAACAAGATGCAAAAAAATACTGGTAACAAAGAAGTTCAGGAAATCTGCTTATGTTAAATCTAATAACTTATTTCCATAAAAAATATCATCAAAAGGGACAAAAACAAGCCATAATGTGCGGGATATTATTTTCAATACATATAACTAAAGGGTTAGTAACCAGAATATATAAAGAGCTTCTACAAATCAAGAAGAAAAAGAAAGTCAACCAATATAAAAAAAAATAGGTAGTCTGTTTTTCCCAAAGGTAAAATGAGAATGAGCCTTGAATAGAAACTTCACATAAGGACTCACCCAGATGACCGATGAACAAATGAAAAGATTTCCTCACTGGTAATCAGGAGAATGGAAATTAAGATCATAATGAGATACCAATTTATATAACAAGGTTGGCAAAAATTTAAGTCTGGCAAAACCAATGGGAACTCTCACCCACTGCTGGTGAACGTGTAAGCTAGTACAAGCACTTTGGAAAATAGTTTGCCATTTTTATTAAAGTTTCTGGGGGATAGGAGACCTGGAGTGTTTCATTATTTGATGTGGGCAAGGGCTGGCAAAAGTAGGGAATATTGGTAAAAATCACTAAGGTATCTAATTCACTTACGATGTAGAAAGCTGCAAAGAGTGTAATTCTCAATTTTATAACATGAAAAAAGGCCACGTAACCTACTAAATCATAAGCTTTCTTGAATGCAATTAAAAGCCAAGGTCATAGGGCAATCCACAGCCTGAAATCTAAAGAAAGATAGTCATCTCCCAGCAGTTTAGGTGAGCAGTTGCTCACCTAAAACATAGCATAGCAGAAACAGACACCAGATACCATGCGAACACATGAGACTAACGCAGCTAAAATGTGTATGGATTGTTGAAAGCTGCATGTGATCTAATGTGGAGAGTAAAACCCCAGGGGCTGCAGACTGAAGGGAATTTTCCATGGATGCTCGGGAATGATCACTGGAAAGATTGGAGATGGGAATGGGAAGTGCAGAAAAAGCTCCCTTTGTGGCACAGGCCTGGGGTGTGGAGCGACAGCCACTAGGGCGGAGCATGGAACCCTCCCTACACCTACCCTTTTCCCCTTGCTCTGCTGTGAAAGGAACACCCTAAACCACCAAGAGGAGATCAGCAAATACTCCCTGTCTCCGCACACAGTTAAAGAGTATTACTGGTGGTGGAAGGGAATAGGAAAAAACCCAAACCACACCAGAAACTCCTTCTTCTGGGGGTGGGGCGGGAATGCATCATAGGCCTAAACCATTGGAGATCACCCACTACTGCAAGAAGGGCAGACTCACTCAGAAGGCCCCCACCCAAGACTCACTCAGCATCTGAGCCTAGGCTGTACCAGGAGGCAGAGATGCAGGCTCCCCACCCCTCACTCCTGACTACCAGCAGAGCAAACACTGAGTGGCCAGTAACTGCTGTCCATGGCCAGAGGGTCAAGGGCACGCAGACAGAACCCTTGGGGCACGCTCAGAGGGAGAGCCTGAAGCAGACACTAGAAGAGTAACATGAAGAAAACCTCTTTGGAAACCAGCCCTCACCCAGTGGCAATGCAAAGGGAATCTGAAACTGGTCATGCACTGGGGGGAACTACAGAGAAAAACAACAAAGTCGAGACCCAGCTCATCTTCTGTCTGGATCAAATCAACTCTCTCGGGTAAAGGCTAAGCAAAGGGAAATAGGCCCATTTCTAGGCATAAACACTGTCTACATCAGGCTCTACTATCTCACACACAATATGGAGCTTTCAACCATCGTCTGCAAAACACAAAGAAGCAAAAAACAAACAACAACAAACCCAATACTGTGAGAGGCAAAACCATCAAGCCAATCAAACTTAGATGTGACCCTGATTGGGAACTATAGATGGGGAATTTAAAACACTCACAGTTAACCTGGGGAAGGTTCTGTAGTGTCAAAAGTGTACAGCACAAAGGAATCGGCAGGGAATTTCAGCAAAGAGATGGATGCTCTAAGCAAAAATCAAATAGAAAGGCTGGAGACGAAAACCATGGTAACAAGAATGAGGAAAGCCTTCAGTGCATACTGCTGATGAAAGAGTCAGTAAACTTGATGATAAGTCATTAGAAGTTATGCAAATTGACACACAAAACAAAAACAAAAAGTGAA
Organism: Macrotus californicus; assembly: GCA_007922815.1. Taxonomy (NCBI): domain Eukaryota; kingdom Metazoa; phylum Chordata; class Mammalia; order Chiroptera; family Phyllostomidae; genus Macrotus; species Macrotus californicus. Next base: position 4,293 of record VMDR010030534.1, read on the forward strand.
GAAAATGGAACATAGAATCCAAGATCTCTAGGTCAGTGTCGAACAGTCTGATACACATTTTGTTGACAACCTGAGAGGAGAAGGCAAAGCTTAAACAGAAGAAATACTTGAAAGCGTTTTGGCAAAGAAGCTTCCAAAAATAATTGAAGCATCAAACAATAGATCCAAGAGAATGAGATAATGTCAAACAGGCTAGATACTAATTAATTAACTTATTAAAAAGCACAACTAGACACAATATATAAAAGAGACACACACATACACACGTATATCATAAAAAGAAAAAGCTAAATAAAATATGTGAAATGATTTGATAGACCTCAATGTTAGGTCCATGCATTTTTATGTTTGATATTTTATTAACTTTTGTCCAAAGAAAAAAGAGCTTGAGGTGTTATGGGAACTGAAATTATTTTTTAATTACCTGATCATTGAGTGAGTATAAGAGGAGGCATGACAGGGGTACCTCCTGGCACTGGCAGAGATTTTTTATATAAAAGCGACCAGACCAGGTCTTTCCTTCAGAAAGTTAACTCTAGTCACAGTGGGATCAATGGGCCCAGAGCCAAGCGAGAACTTGACTGATCTGTGGCAGACATTCAACCTGTTTAAAAAGTCATGTTTGTTTCTCCCAATGGGGATTCATTGACGGCATGTTTTAATAGGCTTTGGAGTTACGCAGAATCAGAATTAAAATTAGGCATTAGAATTTTAGCTATGCCAACTTTCTAAGCATTTAGCTTCAGAACAATTACTCTGAAGCAATAATTTTCTCATCTTTAAAATGTTAACACTGAGTCTTAGCTCGTAGATTGCTAAGATTAAATAAGACAATGGACCCCAAACTATGGCCATCTCTAATACATTGAAGGCACGCAGCGAATGTTAGTTCCCTTCATCGTCCTTTGATAAAGAACCAAAGAGCGGCCCAGAGTCCAGAGTGCCGGTGTGGCCTCTTCATTTGATCAACTGTGCAGGCTTTCCTTCCGGAGTAATAAGGCAGGAGCAGAGCTCTGTTCCTTCCTCTGCCTCTTCCTGATTATGAATTTTTTATCTCCTTGTGTCTGTTAGTTTTTGTTGCTTAACAAACTGCTCCAAAATATAATGGCTTAAAATCACTACCACTTATTCAGCTCACAGGTCTCTGCAGAAGCAATTTGGTCTGGGTTTAGTCGGGCAGTTCTTATCCTGTGATCACTCATGCTTCTGCACTCTGATGACAGTTGACCTTACTCTCTGGCAGCTGTCTCTGTGGGCTGGGATGACAGCTTAGGCTGATGAGGGTAACTGGGAGTCATGTGTCTCATCATTTACGTGGCAGTTCCAGGCTTGCCCACATGGTGGCAGTTCCAGGATTTCCAAGATCAACAGGAGAGGGTAACATTCTATACCAGCTTTCCTGCCCCTGTTTAGGCCAGCCTTGCTCATGTCTCATTGGCCAAAAAAGATGGTTTGTCCAACTCAGACCCAAGGGGTGAGAAACAGATTCCACCTTTTGTTGGAGAGGCTGCAGTGCTCCATAACAGGAGTGTATGTAGGAAGGGGAAAATGCTGTCATGTTTACCATCAACCATACTGTTGGAAATATGGACAGAAGAAAGCAATAATTACTTTCTGTCTTACTACTTTACAGGTAGATCCATTTTAACCCTCTGGTAGAGTCCAGCAACAGTCTTACAGCGGGATTGTTTCCTACAAGATTAGAAAAGATGCTTCATAAGAAGAAACTCTTGACTATTATATATTTGGGAGGGGGTGTCATCTCATTCAGTGTTGAGTGTTGTGCAGTCTTTCTACTTCCATTCTTCAGTGCTTGGAAATTGAGGTTCTAGAATATTATTGTTTTATTTTGACACAAAAATATTTTTCTTGGAGCTCTGCTTATCTAAACCCTTAAAACTATTAACCATTTTATTCAAAAAACTCAACTATATTTCAAATTTTGTACTATATGGTGAATAAAATTAGTACTTTACAAAGCCTAATACATTCTTTAAGAAAAGAGAGAATGGGTTTAGTCTTGCAGAAATGGTAGGTACTAAAGTCTCTCTAAGGAAAAAAAGCCACAAAATTGCTTTAATGATCTGGGATGGATGGAGATATATATTTATATATATAAAGTCTGTCCAGGAAAAGTCCAGCTATGTTAACATAATGAGAACAATTTGCACGACATCTACGTAACCTGGCAGCCAAGGAGAGTGGACTAGAATGCACATGTGTGAACAATGACGATTTCACTGCGCTAGTCAGTGGGGGCAGTAGATGCCATTGAGTGAGCATGTGTACTGTGCGGCCATCACATTCAAAATGACTGAGCAAGTAGAGCAACGAATCTGCATCAAATTTTGCCTTAAGCTTGAATATTCCTCCTTGAAAACCATTTGGATGATTCAGAAGGCCGCAGCTATGGGCAGCTGGTGATTGGCAGCTTCATCATGATAATGTGCCCACTCATGCATCTTGTGCAGAGGTTTTTGGTGAAACATCAAATCACCCAGGTGACTTAGCCCAGATTTAGCACCCTGAATTTCTGGCTTTCCCCAAAACTAAAATCACATTTGAAAGGACAGAGATTTCAGACCACAGATGAGATTCAGGAAAATGCAATGGCACAGCTGATGGTGACTGGGAGAACTGTGTGAGGCCCCAAGGTACCTACTGTGAAGGAGACTGAGGCATCATTGTCCTGTGTACAATGTTTCTTGTATCTTGTATCTTCTTCAGTAAATGTCTCTATTTTTCATATTACATGGAAGGATACTTTCTGGACAGACCTTGTGTATCTTTATTATCCTGTTAGATAATGGAAAAAAGAATAGACTATTTAAAAAATTTGTGTTTTAAATAGGGAAGACCAATGTATAGTTCATATTCTGAGCCATGAGTGCATTGGATCTTATCCTTTGTTCAGTAGTGTATGAAACCTAATGGAGTTGTTCCAGTACTAGGGAAGAGGGATTGAGTTACCTAAAGCTAGAAATTATTTTCCTGAATAACTTTTTTATGGTCAAGAGGACTAGAAAGAGAAGTGGGGTACTTTAAGCAAATTTGTCTCCAAAGCACCATTCTTTATGTGAGATTATATAACTCAATTTATTTTATGGCAGTCACTGGGGCTCAAATAGTAGACTTGATTTTAATGTTATATGAAAGAATTTAATTTTCCCCCAGAGTAGTTTTGAATGACTTTATTCACAGACCATATCCCTTCTTACATTGTCTGACAGTTTTATTCCCTCTGACATCCAAGGTTGTGCATAGTTTTCCACTAATCCCAATATTTTCCTTTTTAGCTCTTTTTTATTTCAATGAGAAAGAATCACAGCGAAGGCTGAGTAGCTGCAGAAATTCAGTTGTTTTAGGTAACAACAATGGAGAGTGCCCCCCATCCTCACTCACTTTCCCTTTCTTAACTTTGAGTTTTTGGTCTTCAATAATGTCTGGATACAGTTCAGTAGAATTCAAACTTCGTGCAATGAATCCTGCATTAAATAATACCATGTCCTGCACATTGTACTATGTGACAGACCTATGCGGTTGAAAAAATTAAGCCTTGACAACTACTTAATAGGATTAGGTATATAATATCAAGAATTAGGGAATCTGACCCATAGGGGTATTATATCATCAAATCTTGTACCCAGAGGTGCTAGCCCAATCTGGCTTGATAGCAGAATAACCTGAGAAACTTTGAACACTACTTAGGTTTCCAAGTTCCCTATCCAGAGGTTATTATCCCATAATTCAGCAGCCGAGCTGGGAACTTAGCCACTTTTTAAGCTCCCAAGATGGTTTCGATGCAACTGGCCTAGTTCTAGTTCCAGGAATGGCAATTGGGGACCACTTGTCTTGCTGAAATCCCTTAGAATAAATATGATAGAAGTAGTCTTGATGTGTATATTATTGTTGCAAATGTCATCTTTTACTAAAAAAAAAAAAAAAGCATTGTTTAGGCCTTGGCTTCTAAAGCCCAAATTGGTTCTGATCCATCTCTGTGAATGCTGCTGGTGTGCAGGCCAGAAAATGTGGTAGTTGCACAATTCTGGAGGAAAAAAAGTATTGACAGTTCACTAATTGTTGGATTTTATTACTTCACAACTTAAAGGAATCCACCTCCCCCTTGCTTCATAATTATTTGTGTCAAAGGCTGGAAAAGAGATGGCAAGAAAATGAAAATATTAGGCAGGACTCAAAGGCAAGAATCATGTTCCAGTAATTCAGTGGATTGGTTATGGAAACTGAAAGAACTGGGATCAGGTCTTGAAATCTCTGAGAACAGCTGGTTGAGAATACTAAGGGACAAGTAGAATTCATTGCATAATTTTTTCTGGTCGTCACTTATAGACCAGATGTAACATGTCACTTGTAGAAGGTGAACAAAGGCAAAAAGCCAAAGAGGCTTGGAAAACAACCTGGTAATATGTAATCATGCAGATGGAGCTTGACTTTGAGAAATTGAAACCCAGTGATGATAACAAGAGTAATCCTTCCTATATTCCCTTGATATTTACAATTGACAAATTCTTTACAAATATGTTAACTTGGCTAATAACCACAATAAGATCTACGAGGAAGGAACAAATTTCTTCTTTTCATTATTTGATATTGAGGCTCATAGCAGTTGAGTGATTATTCTGAGCTCACACAATTAATATCAGTTGGGATTTGAGTATGCAAAATGATGTCTAAAAAAAAGTACCTTTTTCGTCTTTGTTTTCTTTCCTAGAATGCATCTGCCATGTAATAATGAAAATTTTACTTTCAGAAAGCATTTGTGTTTTTTAAAATCAGGATTGACCAATACACCCTCTTGAGCCCCAGGCAAGTCAGTCAACTATCTTCACAAAAGGTCTTTGTTGTGGTGTCAGCTCCAGACACTTACTCTGCCTTGAGTCCTAGCCCTGTTCCCTGGAATGCCATCACATGCGGATTGTTTCTTTTTCTTTTTTGAATTACAAGCTACAGTTTATTTAGAAAGTCACAGAGGTAGAGGAAGTGAGCCATGGAAGAAGTGAGCCATCTGGGCTGTGTGGGCTCAGGAAACAAGTTACAGAGGCAAAAGAAGGACCCTTGGAACTTAGGAAAAAGAGCAAGCATCTATGTGTCTGCAGGGAAGGAGATGGGGAAAGGCGCGGGCATGCTTGAGAGAGGCAAGCTGGGGGGGCCATCTGGACTGTTTCTTTAGCTCAGCTATTGACTTTCTCCTCAACGTGGTTCACCGCTCTCTTACTTCCATACTCCTTAGTCTGAAGACCTGGCTGACTCCCACCTCAAGCTCTCCTGCACAAATACAGGTCACACCAAGTGCATCTTTCCCCAAAGCTCATTCCAAATATCCTCAACTGTCACTCCAGGTATTCTTTTTTTCTTATGGCTCCAATTGTTGTGAATGTTCTTGAGCAATACCTTTATAAGTAGAGGAAGGAGAAGACACTGATGCTTTTACACTGGTCCCTCAGCTCAGCCAGATCAGTAGAGTTAGAACTGATGTCTTGTCTGCATTGCTTGTTTGGGTGTTTATGATGGCTGAGATGATTAGGTGGGTTTAGATTCATGGGTTCAGGAGAAACCTCAAACTGGTTAACCAAACAACTAAATCAGGAAACCTAGGGACTTATTACTGAATTTTAACACTGAAAGAGCTCTCAGAAATAATTTAGGGAAATCACTTCATTATGTGGGTGGGGAAATTGAGTTCCAAGGTCACAAACCCAAACATTAAGCTCAGGTAAATGATTTTATAATGAAGCTGTTCTTTAGTGTCCTAGATATTTATGGTTTTCTCCAGGTACTGTATGATAACTGATACCAGCTGTTCACAGCTCTTTATGCTGATGACTATGATAAAAGTTTTCTTTGGTTTCCAAGCCAAGGGCATGGATGAGCTTCAATCATAGAAGCCAGGTTGCAGTCTTGGAGTAGGGGAACCAGGACTGGGCTAAGAACAAAGAATTGGGATACAGGGAAGAGACTGATGTGTCCACACAAACTTGGTATCAAGGAAGAGAATTTAATCTGACAATGGGCTGGTAATGAAAGGTCTCAGCATGCCCAGAACAAAGCAGAGATACATTAAAAAATGTTAGAACTTCACCAAAAGCAAAGGCACTTAGAGGCAGGGCCACACAGTAGTTAATAGTTTTGGTTTTAGGGCCAGAAAGTCTGAGTTTCAGTTCCAGCTCTATCACTTAATAACTATGTGAGAAAACTGCTTTTTCTGTGACTCCCTTTTTTTTTTTCTAACTCCACACAGGAGATAATAATAGTACTGAATTCAAACACTTGTTATGAGGATTGAATAAATCAAGCACTTGTACCGGTGCCAGGAAGATAGTGAATGCCTGAGGAGTGAGTGCTGATAACCACTATGCTACGTGTGTGTATGAAGATGTTCATTGCAGCAAACTTATAGAATTCAAGAATGGAAAACAGTAAAAATATTTTTATGAGGAGTTGGTTAAATAGATTGTATTATAGCCACAGAAAGGAACATTGTCTTGCTGTTCAAGAATGTGAGGCTCTCCACAGGAATATAATATATGATTAGGTTAATATCTTAAGAAATACAACAAGATGATACAGATTTTATTGAAACACAAAATATATGTTATGTATGTGTGTGGCCCAAAGGTCTTGGTGTCTTTACATCAATCTGTGGAGTGGTTGGCCCTACAGCCTGGCATTGTGGCAGGGGTAGGCCGTGCCAGGGAAGAGTCATGGGAAGAACTTTTATTAAAAAAAATATTTAAAAAAATAGTATAAATCCAGTAGGATTGGGAGTAAAAAAAAAATGCAGTAGTAAATAAGGTGTGAGGAGTTAGAAGTGAGATGCTAATGACTATAGGAGCTCTTAGGTATGAGGAGAGGACCTGAATGTTAACAGTCACCCAGAACATCTCCAAACTGGTGATTTGGAAATCATCCACTCTTATTCTGAAGGAGCACATGGATTTGTGTTTCTTTCTGGTCACAAGAATATATATGTGACATTAAATAACCTGCAATGGTAATACTTCTCTTTACATGCCAGGAAATACAGAATGGAACAGGGAAGAAACCTGCCTGTTATCTGTGCCATGTGCGTCTGTGAAGTGGCTTCTTCCACACACTCTGAAGTAGTGACGCAGCTAGACCCATTTCCTAAGCCCTGGGTACATTTCTCCAGGGCACTGCAACACAAACGTCCCCTGACGTTAAGGTGATTGATTGGTAAGTTCATTAGTGCTGTGCTCTCTTTCCAATTAGTGGAGCATGACAAACGAGGGAAGGGAAAGCTTCAGTTGTGAGATATGAGTGGACTGTAGTAAGGACCTGTGATTTGCGCAGAGAGAATTCCGGTGGCAAATGGGTTGCAAGGGCTTTGAAAATTGGTGCATAATTGACTCCCGAAACATGATAGCCAGAGTAAACAATTCATCTGTTTACCATCAGCTATGAGCAGTCTGACCTCAGCTGTCCTCTTTGTAATGCTTTTGCGTCAGTTTTGAAGCACATCTTGCAGCAGATTAAAGAAGTATGTCTGGTGATATAAACCAGAAGCACGGTTTTATAGAATCATCCCTGCCCTAAATTTACTTTGTCTCCTAAATATTAGTGTTATAAAAAAAAGAGATGAAGGCGAAAATGAGAAGAGGCAGAGAAAGTAAAGTAAAGCTTTAGTCCTCCATTTTCACACTGATATTGATTAATATTGATTAATTTATTTCACAGGCACATGCAATGCTTGCTTCTACCCACATTCACCAATGCTGGGACACTACGGCTTTCAACATGTAGATGCTTATACAAATTACGAACGAAGGGCCCACCCATTCTCAAGGTTGAGTTAATTGATCTGCTGATTACAAATGATTCCATAATCTTAGCTCTCAGGACGTGGATGACAGTTTAAAAACCCTCAGACCTTGACTGATCAGTGACCTTGACCGTCTCTTTCTGGCCCAGACCATGTATGCCTCTATTGATTCCTTTCTTTACCCTTAATGTATTACTCTTCCACTGTTAATGTCATGAAGAATGATATAAAGGGCTTATAAGGAATTATAAGGCTAAG
>VMDR010030535.1:0-12346 GCA_007922815.1 Macrotus californicus
ACCTAGGCTACAAAATAAAACATTCCTAACACCCTAGAAGGTTCTCACATGCCTCTTCCCAATTAATAACCCATCCTCAGTGACAATCACCATTCTGACCTCTGTAACTGTAGTTAAATCTGTTCTTGAAATTAATAAATGGAATCACAGCACATATTCTATCTCTATCTTCTATGTCTTATAATCTTTATCTAGCTCGTCTTTTCTCTTTAATCTACTTCTCTATTTTCCACGTAATGACTGGGAGATTCACTCATGTTGTTGCAATTATCAGTAGGTTTTGTTGCTGTGTAGTATTCTACTGAATAAGTATACCATTCTCCATTTTATCCATTCTCCTGTTGATTGACATCTGGGTTGTTTACAATTTGTAGCTCATGAATAAAATGGCTATGAACATATTATGCATGTCTTTTGGTGGACCTAAGTATTCATTTTTCAGGGGTATGCACCTAAAAGTTGAACTGCTGTGATAGATAGGCATATATTTAACTTTAACATATAATATCAAATAGTTTTCAAAATAGTTTATTAATGATTTACACTCTCACCAGCAGTGAGAGTTTCAGTTGTTCTGTATCCTCACAACATGTGGGACACTGTCAATCTTCTTAATTTTAGCCTTAATGCTCTATTTGTTAATTTTATAAAATCTGGCATCTTACTAACTATAAAACAGAATATATAGTATATTTCTGTCCTCAAAGTGTATCCCAGTCAGCAGCACTGAGGAAAAGCAGCAATAACATTACGTGGTGGCTTGTTAGAAATACTGAATTTCATGCCTCACCTCAGACCTACAGAATCAGAACGTGCATTTTAACAAGATCCCCAGGTGATTTGCATGCCTACTAAAATTTTAAAAGCCCTTCTCTAGCTGATTAAATTCTAGTTTGGCTAAAATATCCCCTACAAGTCTTTCCAACAGAATCTTTATGAACGAGCAAGATATGATCTAGTAGCACACATTCCTTATATGAACTTAATTACAAGGACAAGATTCTGGAATTTAAAACTGACCACACTTTCCTTATATGAATTTAATTACAAGGACAAGATTCTAGAATTTAAAAGTATAAGAAGTAATCATCAGGACCAAACATGGATTCACAAATAATAGATCCTATCATATTAACCTCTTCTGTTTCTTTGTCAGAAGTACTTTATTGCTAGATAAGTAATGCACTTGAAATAATGTATCTGAATTTCAGCAAGCGATTTGACAAATGATCTCACATATTCTTGTTATACTGTAAGTTTCTTACAGTAAGACACTGTTTTATTTGCCCTTTGTATCTGTCTCTCTGGCATATAGAAAACACTTAATAAATGTTTATTAAATTTATTAATTAGGCCTTGTGGATATACAAATAAATCTGGGCTAAATGTTAGCATGCTCTACAAAGTTTCTAATAATTAGAATGTTAAATGACAGAAACAGGATCTAAAAAGATCTTATAAAAACTCTAAAACATGCCCTGTCTGGTATGGCTCAGTTGGTTGGAGCATCATGGGTTTGACTCCCAGTCAGGACACCTGCTTGGATTGCAGGATTGGTCACTAGTAGGGGCGCTTGTGAGAGACAACAGATAGATGTCTCTCTCACATCAATGTTTCTCTCCCTCTCTCTGTCTCTCTCCTTCCCTTCCCTCTCTCTAAAATTAATAAGCATATCCTCATGTGAGGATAATAAATAAATAATAAATATTAAAAACATAAGAAAGAGAATAAAACCACAGATATGGAAAAGAAGATAAGAAAATACCATGTCAACTTTATATCAATATATATTTTTTAATCTATAGATTAGTTTCCTGTAAAACAGAAATTACTGACTCAAGAATGGGTAGAAAGTATGAGCAGACCAATAAAATATTGTTAAATAACTATCCCTTTTAAAAGAGTGAAAATCAAATGGTTTTTGGGTGAGTTGCTTTCAACTTTTAAAGAACTGATGATTCCTATGGTCTCCAAAAGAAAAAGATGGCAACAGACAATTTCTATACTTCCAGAGCATAGACAAATATTGAAAACTTCCAACTCATGAAGCAAGCATGACTTTACTATCAAAATTCTTTAAAAGCACCAAAATAAGTGAATCATAGATATAATTCATATATACAAAATTCGAATTCAGCAGTATGAATATATGTATATCTACAAACATACACTTTAACTAAGCAGCTTATTTGAGGACTACAAGGACAGTTAAGTACTAGAAAAATCTATCAATTTATTTTATAGAATATTAACAAAACTAAGAAATAAATTATTTTATCAATGAATACCTAAAATACTTGATGAAATTTCTAAACCATACTAAACCCAAATATCTTAGTAAAGAAAGATCAGATGAATCTAACCAGAGAAAAGCTACCTGGAATAAGTGCAAGCTCCTACACTTAGCTCCAAAACACCAACAGTCCAAGTACAGAACGGATGAGAGGTGGTAACTAAGAGGCTGTGAGTGTTAGTCCGCAGTAAGATTAATGATTCAACAGTGTGACATGGCTTCCACAGAGATTTAGGCTCCATTACTAAAAGAATATTATCTAGGACAACAGAGGTAATAATTTCACAGTATAACGTGGTGGTTATATTCAGAGATTCAAATCCTGGCCATCATGCTTTAGCAACATCACAAGAAAATTGCTTAATTACTGAGTCTCAGTTTCCTCATCCACAAATTAGAAATTATAACACATACCTCACAGGGTTAAGGTAAGACTTAAATAAGTTAACATTTGGTACATAATATTGTTCAACACATAAAACAAAATTTTTAAACAAGTTGTCCCAACATTCTTTCATGCAATCATAGCTACTGAGTGCTATTAGGTTTCAGGCATTGCTCCAGCCACTAAAAATTAAACAATGAACTAACAGACAACATTCCTATCCACATGGAGCTTACATTCTGGTGGAAAAGAGCAAGTAACGTCTCTATCTTGCTCCTCCAGGATGGACTGGATGATCATGTATATAAAATCACACCATAAAAAAGAGTAGTTAGAGTGCTCTTTCAACTCTGAGGCTCTATGATGCAAAGACTATGCAGCTATGATTTCAGGTACAAACACTACAGGAATGCAGAAATGCGTTCCCAAACTCTAACCCATCCATGAGGCTTGTAACAACTACCAAACCACTGTCGTCTCCTCCAGCACCAGCACCAGCACCATGGCACTGCCGCCTGCAGGGAGCCCCTTGGACTTCACAGCTGCCCTCTCAGATACCTTGTATCCTCTAGACTTTTAGATACTGAACTCACAGCTGCCTGCGCTGCCTCAGCTATTTTCTTTTCTCCACTGGCGCCTTCTTCACCAGGGAGATAGCGTGGAGTCATTGGCGCAAACAGCTGAGCTTTTGTCACTGAACATGGGGTCCAATACTAGGTCTAGCACAGCCAGTCTGCTGCTTCCAATAGGGATCTTCCGGGACCTGGAGGTTAAGCCTACAATCCCTGGCCATGTTTGACTGAGGCTGAGGCTCTTCTGAGAGATATCTCCTGGGTCCACAGGATGCTGGAGCCTGCACCAGAAACCTTGAGGGAAATAGAAGTTACCAACACCCCAAACTCAACCGGTTGCCTCAACCTGTAACCTTCTAGGGCCTGCAGATCAAGTCTGCAATCACTGGTCAAACCAGGCTGCAGCTGGGCCCTCCCGGGGACTACCTCCTGAGCCAAGCTCCCTGTCCACTAGCCACCACCTCTTTAAGTTCAACACTGTTCTTCAATTATTGCTACAGTCACAGATCTAGCTCTGAGAAAACTCGTATCCAAATTCACTCTGCGCCCACATCAACTAGTATCCGCAAATTATGACACTCAAAAATGAAGATGAAGACATTATAATAAAGGAATTTTAGTTCCAATAATTTGTTGAACTGCAGTTGAAGAGGTTCTCAAAGCACCTATTACTACAGAACGGTCAGTATTATTTCTCAAAAGTACTCTAGAGTCCCTGTGTCAGGGGAAATTGTAAAATGATTTTACATTACATTCAGGTAGTGTTCATTTTTATCCCTTCAACCAAGTGTTTTGAATATAGTTTTCTAATTTGGGGCAGATTATCCTTTTAAAAACGTCTACTTTAGTAATAGCTAACAGTTGCATGGTACCACATGCCAAGCATTGTTCTAAGCACTTATGTTTACTCATTTAATTCTAAAACAACCTTAAGAAGTGGGTACTATTTTACAGATAAGGAAACTGATGCCTAAAGAGATTGAGGTAACAAACCTAAATTCACACTGCTCGAAAATAGCAGAATATGCTCTTAGTCACAACGCCCAGGCTCACTTTGCCCCAAACCAATTCTCCAGCCTTCTACCGGTGAGAGAGATAAAACTGGAGTTAGCAAAGGGTTTCCACGGTTCAGAACGTCTGACAAAGACAACTAAGAATAGGTTATTAAACATAATCTTAAAAGTGGGGGAGGGGGCACGAGGACAATCAAAATTTAAGAGAAGAGAAATTTTAAACTTCTGGGACAAGAGGAGATTCAAGGCACCAGTATTTTCAATGTTATCTTGCCCTAAAGTTGACATCTATACAATCTATGCATCTATGTTCAGGTTGAAATTATTATTAAGTGCTTAAAAAGAATTTAGGCATCGATATCTAAGAAGAAATTTAAGTAGACCTAGTTCACACCTAATGGCTGCTCACTGTCTACTGTAATATATCACTTTTCATGTAGTAAAACACCGTCTGAGAGATTACAGGCCTTACTGGCCTTCCTCTACATTGCTGGGACAGATAGAAAACAAAAACAAAAGCCTTCAATCCAGGAACACACAGCCATGTAATGGGAAGTGGGGAGAGTTGGGGTTTTTTTTTAAGTAAAGAAAACAGCTGTTTTTATGAAAGTCCAGAGAGAGATCTACTGCTATATACAATATATGTCAGAGATGATGGCTTTTAAGCCAAGAACCAGTCATCAGTGACCTTCATAGACCTTACTTAACACAATGCTCTCCCTTAGCAGGAACAGAACCTTGTAAGTAAAAGAATGAGAAAAACAATGAATGGGTCATCAAATGGAAATGAACCATCTAACTGATCCAAAGGGAAGAGAATTTGAGAGTTACTGTATGTGAATGTGAAGCTGATAGAAATACAGGAAGTACTCACTTTGCATTGTACTGTGTTAACCGCAACTAGTGCACATTGGAGCCAAGTCTTCACTTGGCAAGGTTCTGTAGTAATTGAGATCAAACCATGACATCTGGACTATACAAAGAGAGGATATACATTAATTTCAGTTAACATCAAGCCATGTGAAGCAAGGACTACCTTAATAACCTATCCTACTGAAATTCAACATCACATAATAGCATGTTCAGCTCCTGATTATCCTGATTATCCAAGCTCCTGATTATCTGGCTTGTAGATTATCTGGAGGAAATCTCATGACTTATTTGCCTGTTATAGGCAGATGTATTTTACAGCAGAAATACTATGGGACCTCAAGCCGGTACATCAGGATTTAGATTATGGTTCTACCACTTAATGGCTATGTGACCTTGGGCAAGTTATTTTCCCTCTCCCAACCTTAATTTCTTTGTCTATAAAACAAGGATAATGACATCTATCTTCTAGAGTTGTTATGCAAATGAAATAATAAAATAATAATCACTAATGTTTAATGAGAGCTTACAATATATCAGCCACTCTGCCCAGTGTATTTTGTATACTGAAACCTCTCAAAAACTATGATACAGGTTATTATCTTCATCTTCTGAAAACACCCAGAAATGTCTGGTATATGGCAGTTGTCCAATATATGTTTGGTAATATACATCTATTTCATCACTCAATATTGCCTCCATCTGTGGCAATGAATAGGTACTAAAAAGAAAATGAGAAAATCTGAAATCTGTATATTTATTAGATGCTTCAAAAAACTGCTGGCAGAAGAGAATCAAGTTCTTACTGAATATCGGGGTGTGTCTAGACCCCCGCCCCCAGAAATTCCTTTATCCTCCTCCTCCTGAGTGATAGTTGTCCTCTAAGATTCTAGAAGAGGTTAACTAGCAGACTTCAAAAACAGCCAGCTCTGTTGGTGACAGAAACCATACTCAAAAAACCTGGCACTGGCCACTGCTGCCAGCCTGGCCAAACACATGCAACAAATTGATGGCTGTGTCCCAATGCCCTGCCTATCTCTTCCAGCCACAACTCCTTCAGAGACACAACCCTTCAGATGCTAATACTTCCCTTCCTTAAGTTCTCATTAGCCACTTAAGGTTAGAAAGCAAGAGGACTCTCTAGGATCACACTGTAGAAACATGCTGGATCAAAGTCATCTGGACAGTAAAGGGAAAAAGCTAGATATACTTTATGGTTTTTGCTCATGAGTCCACCAGCATAAATTAACTTATTAAATTACATTCCTAGCCATTTCTCACTTTACAAAGCAGAGTGGACATGGTGTTTTGAAGTTGATATACAGAACAAGGAACTTCACTGAAAGTTCTGTGTAAAGAGGCAGCACAGAGCCTTACCCTAGAAGTATATAAACAGCATGTCAGAGTTGAACCTCTTTGGAGATCATCAAACTTTTCATTCTACCAATAAAGAAACTAATTCCTCGAAAGAAGTGACTTAGAAAGAAGAGACTTGGTCAATGTCACCCAAAGTTTATTGGCAGAACTAAAACTCCCAAACTGGGTTCTTGCTACTACACCAAGCTACCCAACAAGCATATCAAGTTAGAGAAAAGGGGAAAAGGGAGAAATGAACAGAACATTAAAGACAAATGTTAATCTACAGCCATCCCTCATTTACTGCCTTACCTTTCCCAACTTCTGCTCTGAAGATTGTATCTAAATCCAAGGAAGACTGAGTATAGAAGCAACAAAGAGTAAAGTTAAGATCAGAACTATGCAAAGACAGAATACAAGGACTAGTGACTCTCCACTTGGTCCCCTCTCCTGCAACATGATAAACACACTTAACTATGGAACTTCACTGACTTCTTCATGCCAACAAATGATTCAAATTGTTTTTCCTTAAAGAATAAAAGATGGCCCTGGCTGGTGTGGCTCAGTGGATTGAGTGATGGCCTGCAAACTGAAAGGTTGCTGGTTCGATTCCCAGTCAGGGCACGTGCCTGGGTTGCGGGCCAGGTCTCTATTTGGGGGCATGTGAGAGGTAACAGATATCTCTCACACATCAATGTTTCTCTCCCTCTCTTTCTCCCTCCCTTCTCCTCTCTAAAAATAAATAGATAAAATCTTTTTTTAAAAAAGAATAAAAGATGACTAGGCCTGGCTGTTGTAGCTCAGTGGATAGAGTGCCAGCCTGCGAACCAAAGGATTGCTGGTTTGGTTCCCAATCAGGGCACATGCCTGGGTTGTGGGCCAGGTCCCCAGCAGGGGGTGTGCGAGAGGCAACCACACATCAGTGTTTCTCTCCCTCTCTTTCTCCTTCCCTTCCCCTCTCTCTAAAAATAAATAGATAAAATCTTTAAAAAAAGAATAAAAGATGACTTAAGTCTTCTTTTCTAATATTAGAGCCTTCCTGTAAAAATCCCACACTACTGTTTTCTGTACCCCAATATTGATAAATCTGTAACCCCACTCCCTGCCTCAGGTTTTCAATGACTAGCTGCATTCTCTAGAGGGATCGTATCCCAGGAGGGTATTCTGTGGAAACTATGCCTTTCTTCCTTGACTCACCACACTCTCCTTGCCTTTCTTTCTCATTTACTTTTCTATTTCAGTGGTCCCCAAACTGGGCTCACACATTATATAAGTATACTTATATATATTTACCTATTTAAAAAGAAAAACAAATTCTTGCTTAAATTTAAATACAGATTAACACTCTGGGTCTATATGTAAAATACTAATGTGTCATATCTTGTACCAGAGATAAGAGAATGATTATAAATAATATTATCTAGTTTTAACTAAATTAACTCTGAACAAATGTTCAAGTGGTTTTAAAAGATCCTTCCAAAGAGACCACAGTTTAAGGATAATATTAATAATACAGGCCTTGGTGACAATAATGACCAAGTGAACACTTGTTCTACAGTAGTAGCCCTTTAGTGACCACATTATAGGATAAAAATAATAATGATCCAAGCAGATCTGACAAGAAATAGGAAGAGATTTTTTTTACTTATCAAGAAGAGAATTTGAAATATAGATTTATATCTAGCATCATTAGCAATGTACCTTACTCTATTTTACATTGAGATGTTAAATAAGAATATGAAGCCATTACAATCAGTAAGACATTTAAAAACTAAGCATTTAGATATAAAATTTTGCAATTGCTGCAATTTTTCCAATAATGTTTAAAATCCTATAATACTCAATTCAACATTTTACAGAATTTAACCAAACATAATTTTTAATGTTTAGAAACTTCTTTTGAAGTTCTTTAACTATAAAAGACAAAAAGCCATATGCTATTAGAAAAACACTTGTTCTTCCTGCTGCTATAAAATAAATAAATAAATATAAAAATAAAATAAAATATAACACAGAAAACAATATGGCAACACATTTAAATATATTCCTTTGTTAAAAAATCAGAGTTGCCACATGCACAACTCTGGGTAACCATTTACCTAAAATGCAATGTGAATTATGTCGTCTGGGTATGTGCAGTGAATATTGCCAGAAACAATGCTGAAAGCAGCATGGAAAACATGACTGAAGATTTGAAAAAGAAACTTTTGTCATGTAGGATGCTTGCTTTTCAGATAAATGAACGGACATATTTTTAACATGTCTCAGTTTATGATATTTAAAAAGGCAAAGTGCTACTTTTATGTGAGCCATTGATATATGTACCAAAGATAATATAATTTCAAGAGTGCTACTTTTTAAAATAAAAGCAATGATCAGAGGACACTGACAAAGTATAACCACTGGTGAAGTGGTTGCTCCAGCTGGACTACAGGAAAACATTAGGGATAAGATTACAGAGACAGCACCAGGACTTCACTAACTACATCATTCATAGCCAAGCAACTGCGACACAATGTTAAAGCCAGTGATGATGCAATTACTTTTAAAAATAGATCTGTAAAACACAGTAAAATCTTTACAATGCTTTGAAGTGAGATGGGGAGTAACCATGAGAACTGTTTGTATCACAAAGAGGCTCCCCTGCTTATCTCATGGCAACATTTCCAAACCTAAGATAAGGAACTAAAACCTAGTGTACCAAATATGCTGACAAGGTGCTGTGTGTTACCACATAGACAGACTAGATACATACATACATACATACATACATACATACATACACACCATCAAACAAACCTAACTTTTATCTTCAAGGTAAAAGTGATATTTTATCAAATGAGAAAGTAAATGCTTTTCTAAACAGAGTCATGCTATGAAAAAGTATTCTGAAAATAGGTTTGGAAATGATTCTATTATAGTGTGATTTTGTTACCAAAAAATTCTATGTCCATCACCTACAAAAACCCTCATTTGTTTTCAATTTTAAAATTGGCAACAGGGTATTCTAACCTGTTTAATGATGTTCCAAAGAGAATCAATGGGTTTTGAGCCCATTTATTAAAAATATGAAAATGCTATACTTTCACCCTTATTGACAAAAACAACTGGTTATCATAAAGGAACATAGAGATTTACTAGCCAAATTTTAACAATCTATTTTTGCATATTTTGTGTATAGGATTAATAAATTAGTATAACAATTTAATAAGTGCAAACAATGATATACTTCTTCCCTTTGGATCTCTTTTTCTTTCTGAGGTATCATTTTCACCTATGGTAGCATTAAAACCATGTAGCAAAGTAAACTAAACTTGGGACCAAGCCTTTAAATCACTCCATCACAAAGTGTTAAATTAAGACTTTTAAAAATAACAAGCATATTAAATCATAGGGCTTGGGGGAACCACAGCTAGTTTTAAAATATTATTTTATCTATAGCTCTTTCTTTTAATATCTACTTATGAATGTTTCTGTAGTATATATTAGCACAATAGTACATGTACATACAGTAGTTCCCCTTATCTGAGATTGTGCTTTCTGTGGTTTCAGTTCCTACTGTCAACCATGATAAAAAACATTCATGGAAAATTACAGAAATAAACAATTCATAAGTTTTAAATTGTGTGCCACTCTGAGGAGCGTGATGAGACTTCACGCCGTCCCACCCAGCCCCACCCTGGACGTGAACCTCACCTTCATCCAGCACGTCCATACTCTATAGCCTGCCCGCCCGCTCGTCATGCAGGAGCTATCTCAGCTATAAGACCTCAGTGCTTGTGTTCAAGTAACCCTTGTTTTACTTATTAGTGCCACTCACATGACAATATATTGTTATGACTATTCTATTAAAACACAATAATTATCAGTTATGTTCCTAATCTCTTACAGTGTCTAATTTACAAATTAAACTTTATCATAGGTATATATGTATATGAAAAAATATAGTGTATACAGGAGTCAGTATTATTTGTGGTTTCTGGCATCCACAGGGGTCTTGGAACATATCTTCCACGGATGAGGGGTGACTGTTGTAATTTCAAATAAATATGCACATGTATTAGGACACATGCTTATAAACATTTTGCTGATGGTGTATTCATCCCCAAAGTTTGCAGACCACTATTCTATCATTGTGAGAAATTCTCCCAAATAAGCCTTAAAATTATCTTGCCAGAGGAATTCCTTCAGCCTCACCCTTACCAATAATACTTTCCAGTTGCCTTAGTCTAGTCAGGCTACTAAGATCTCTATTTTTTTCTCTCCTTACACATCCTAAATTCTGTTCCTTTCCTCAGCTAATAATGTAAATGCTATATTCACTCCAATGAAGCAGGAAGAATACCAACTAGTACTTTGTTCATGATAACATTCAAATATTTTATTAATAATCAAAGATATTTACTTTTCAGATGCTTTAGCAATACACTTATTTATCTAAAATGAAGGCTTCATTTGAGACAATTTATGATGACCAAATAAGTTAATGCCCCTCTCACTAAATTTAATAAAATCATATTTTTGTTTTTAAATTATCTCAGATATAAATTTGTTAATAAACAAAACTAAAGACTATATCAGCCTTAATCAGTGTAAGTCAATTGGTTGGGCAACAGCTCAGGTGGTTGGGCCATGTCCTGCAAAGCAAGAGTTCACCGGTTCAATTCCCCATCAGGGCACATGTCTGGATTGCCAGCCGGTCCCTGGTGGGGGCGTGTGCAAGAGGCAACCGATCAATGTTTCTCTCATACCTCACACACTGATGTTTCTTTCCCTCTCTTTCTCTCTCCCTTACCCCCTCTCTAAGAATAAATAAGCAAATAAATCTTTTTTTAAAAAAGATTATATAATCATAGCCTCATAAAATGTAAAAGACAATTGACACAAATGTCCTATTTGGTTGGCATTTTAAAAAACAAACAGCAGTGTATGCACAGATCAAAAACAAAGAAGAGAATAATCCCAATCAAACAAAATTCAAAAGAAAAAAATTAGCATACAATATGAATGGGTGGGTATACTTTTTCATATACTCACATGGCCCCGGATAACATTAATGAGTTGCCAGTGTGGACATGAAGATTAAACACAAAACTTCACAACTAACACACAGCTAATGAGTGCTTTGGAACAGGTCTCAATCACAATCAAAATCTGAGCTATTTTTCATTCTTTCCCCATCATGCAGGTGGATTAAGAGTCCCTAAACTCACTAGTCCCACCTAATTTAGGCTGATTTAGGCTGCTATATGTATTTGTCTTAGAGAAAATAAGCTTGTTGCAAAATGCTACACAATTTAAAACATAAGTATTCACTGTACTATGACTCTCTACCTTAGCATCTCTGCAAAACACAAAATTATACAAAAAAATACAAATGAAAGCATTCTCTGGAACTGTAAAAGTTTAAAGGATCTAACCTTGCCCTGGCCAGGTGGCTCAGTTGGTCGGAGTGTTGTTCTGTGCACCAAAAGGCTGTAGGTTCGATTCATGATCAGGGCATATGCCCATGTTGTGGGTTCAGCCCTAATCAGGGCTCATACATGAGGCAATCGATGGATGTTTCTTTCTGGCATCGATGTTTCTCTCCCTCTCCCTCCCTTCCCCTCTCTCTAAATATTCAATAAGCATGTCCTCAGGTGAGGATTAAAAAAATTAAATTAAATTAAATTAAATTAAAGATTCTAACCTCAGAAAAGCTGAAAATTTCCTGTAATAATGCCTTAGGATATCATATTTAAAATAAAAATTAAATATCTATACAGTTTACATGTTCTAAGATTAAAATTCTTTTTTAAACTTCAATATACTGGGTGGGGCAAAAAAAATAGGTTCACAGTTATTTGTATGGAAAATA
>VMDR010030536.1:0-12347 GCA_007922815.1 Macrotus californicus
AATTGGTTATATCTCAGCAAGAGCTTTGTATCTTTGTGTACATTTTATCCTCAATTTTCTTATCCATAAAGTTAAAGTGCCCTCAGTTCCCCTTCCAGTACTAGTATCCTGTAGTGTTACCTGTGAAATCTGCATATAAATCATGTGAGCAGTTTTATAAGAAGGTGGTGGTGTCAACAAAAGGTAAAGGCACATAAGGCAAGGAATGTGTGATTGTGATGGCAAGTGACTTTGTTGCTAGCTGTGATTCATTATTGTCATAACTGTAAGACTCTAAATAAGGATTTTAAACTCTGTAGCCACTGATTTCCTCAAGTTTAAAATATGAAAGTGCTCTAGATCAGAGGTTTTCAACACCCAAGTTTACATATCATTTTCTGCTACAAATTGTTAATTAGGAATAGCATAATAACCCTGTGTCATTAAGAAATCCAAGGATATATATGGTCTAAAAATTCCTGTAACTGTAGGAAATCACTAGAATCATAAAAATTTAAAACTAGGAATGAGTAGATATGATTTAGTTTAACTATTTCAGTCTATAATTTGAAAAAAATTCTGGTATATATATTCAAGATACACTCTCTTGGTTTGTCCTTGGCCTCATGTCAATCTCCTCAGAGTCTCAACCACTACCTTAAAAGCACTCTGCTAGAAATTAAATGAGTTACCTTCACCTAGTAGAGTGGTCATGATCACATAAGCATGGATTATTAAAGATTCATGAGCCATTCTTGATAAGTCCCATTGCATGGTTTAGGGAAAGAGATTTTGAAGTTGTTAGTTGGGTTCCCAAAGGTGACTTCTCCAGGGAGCTGTTGTGAATTGTTTCCAAATTTCCTAGAGAGATTTTGTTCAGTTCTAAAAATATCCATTAACTACTTTTAATATTCCAGTAATTGGAAGATTGAGAAATTAGGAAGTCACACTTTGGATAAGGAAGAGGTGATAAACAATAAATACAGGTTTACCATAGAGCAAAATCATTGAATCAAAGGGGTTAGAGAGAGAGATTAGGTTCCTGGAGTGACTGCAAACTGAGTTCTTAAACACAACCCAAGATGGAGCATGAGAAACAGATGAGCTGCAGGTAGGCAATGGCACAGAAACACTGAAAGTCTCACTATATTGTGTGGAGTCCCCTTCCTATGATCCTGACCGGTAGGTTAATCCCTACATCATCTGTATTGTCCAGTCTTTAAAACCTGCTTATAGCTACCTTAAGGGATAAAGATGAGGTCAATGTTTGAGTCACACTTATAGGGGCTCATCTAGTAAATGTGAACATGAAGGGTCACCACAGGGGGAAACCACAAGATTCCTGTTATGAGCGCCTGGGAATGTGACTAAGGAAAAAAGTTCTATAAATTTCCATGTTCATTCTTAGGAGACAATAAATCTCCGTAGTTAACCACAACAACTTAAGACTTTGATTAAACCCTGTCTCTACCAATCAATAGCTATAGATTTGGGGTCAAGTGAATTAGCTTTTCTGAATCTCAATATCCCACATGTAAAATGGAACAAAGAAAGTACCCACCTCACAAGGTTGTTGTCAGGATCAAAGTATACAATCCATACAAGGCGCCTAGAACAGTGCTTGCAAAGCAGTAGGAGGTGAATAAATGCTAGCTTTCATTTTATGTAGAAGTAGAGCAGCATTCTCTGCATGCCCCATGCAATTTTTGTTTGATGAAGACCCTCTGGACTTAAATTACCTGGCTCTCGGTCCCTGTTAACAGCAGCCTACTAAAAAGAATAGTTGATGTATTATTTTAGTAATCTAGTAGTTACTTTATAAGGCACTATTCTTACAGAAACTAAGAATGTATTATGAATTCATTCCAAAGCCATAGCAAACACAATTGTGTGGCAACTGTTAAATTAGACTCACATTGTTCTCAAATACTAAAATCAAATTAAATGGCTGTACTATTAATAGCACTACTTATTCAGCTCCTTTCCTCTTTAAAGCACTTTATAAACATTAACTAATTAATTCTCAAACTCTTATGAGATAGGTAAATAATTGTTACCTCCCTGTTTGAGGAAACAAGGTTGAGGTTAAGTGTTTACTTGCTCAGGGCAATAAAGTGAGGCAATATTTGAGTCCCAAATTAGGACTTTTTCATTTATATTCATTTATTTTGGACACTATGGGTATTTTAATGATAATTTATTATATTGCATTGCACTAACATTTCTGTCGTATAACAAATGGAAACACATAATTCATTGCTGACTGATGAAAAACAGGTAGAAAATACTCAAGAACTATTGTTTCCTATAGCTCACTCTGACTCCAGTAACGTATGGGCCACACAGATGACAAGTCAGAAATCACCAGTCATTTCATTTGATGTTTTTATCCTTTACACGCACTTGTGCACACACACACACAGACCACACATCTAATTTCCCATAACAGAATGTAAGTTTCTTAATGTTAGGTATCATATATGATTCACCTTGATATCTCCAAAGCCATACTATACAAGATCTGTCCAGAAGGTGCCTAAATATATAACATAAAAATAGAGACATTTATTGAAGAAAATACGAGATACAAGAAATATTGTACATAGGACAATGACACCTTAGGTCCCTTCAAAGTAGGCACCATGGGACCTCACACAGTTCTCCCAGAGTCTCTTCCACTGTTCAAAACTGCAAAATCCTTTGTTGGAATCATCGTGAGCTGCCCTGTCATATTTTCTTGAATTTCATGAACAGTCTGAAATCTCTTCTTTTTCAAAGGTGATTTTAGTTTTGGGAAAAGCCAGAAGTCACAGGGCTGTAGGGGGGCCGAGTCACCTGGGTGATTTGATGTTTTGCCAAAAACAACATCTTAATTTCTAGCCTATTTCTAGAGGTAATATGAAATGTTAATCTTTATAAGATTAACACCTTTACAAGAAGTAATGCATGAGCAGGAGCAATGTCATGATGAAGCTGCCAGTCACCAATTGCCCATAGTCATAGCCTTCTGAATCATCTTAATAGTTTCAATGGAGGAATGTTCAATCTTCATGCAAAATTTGATGCAAATTCATTGCTCTACTCTCTCATTCATTCTGAATGCAGCATAGCACACATGCTCACTCAATGGTGTCTACCACCCCCACTGACTAGTACAGTGAAGTCATCATTGTTCAAGCATGTGCATTCCAGTCCACTCTCCTTGGCTGCCAGGTCACATTAATGTTGCACAAACCATCTTGTTATATTAACAATGGCTGGTCTTTTCCCAGACAGACCACATCATTTTGGTAAGATACTAACTTGTGGTATGGTATTTAAGTAAAATTTTTTTCAGTAACTCCCCAATTATTATTTTTTCTTCCACTCTCAAACTTCATCTTGTCTATCCTCCATATTGCTATTCAAATTATAAGTAACAGAACAAAAACATGATTACTCTTGCTCCCTTGCTCAAAGTCACAAACGCTTCCAAGTTTCTACTCCCACCTTCGTGCCCTTTTCTGTCTTTCAGGGCAATTTGGTAATATGGAATTCTTTGAGATGCATTTTTACCATATTACTTAAAACTTTAGCATATAACTGCTTGTATGTTTTATGACTGTCCCACAAGGACAGAAAAGGTGTATCCCCAAACTGAATGTTGTGTCTAAGTGCATGATGTGACGTAGCCACTCAGGAACAGTTTGGTAAATGAAAAAATCATGGTAGAAATTAAGATGCTGTGCTGCCTTCCTCGAGACAAATTTGCTACTAGCCTATTGCTTTTGAATTTCCTCATGTTTAACTTTGATGTTCACAAAAGGAAAACCTTTGCAGTTTTTTCTCTGTTGGCCTTTCTTATCTTCTTATTTACTTTGTGTTATCCATGTATCAACAGAATCTCTGCCCTCCTGTAATCTCACATGCAGCAATTTGCCTACATATTGGGTCAAGAGTTGGGAAGAAGCCCTGGCCGGGTAGTTAAGTTAGTTAGAGCTTAGAGCATCATCCTGCCTGCCAAGGTTGCAGGTTTAATCCTGGGTCAGGGCACATACAAGAAACAACCAATGAAAGCATAAATAAGTGGAACAATAAATCAATGCCCCCCCCCGCCTCAATAAACAAAACAAGACAAAAAAAGAGTTAGGAAGAGAAGTTTGTGAATCAGAAGGAACTATTTCAGCAGAAATGGCTGACACAGCATCCATATGATTAACACTTTACTCTGCATGAAGCCAAATAGGCTCTTACTTATTTTATCTGCTTGTTAATTGTAGAAATGAATCAAAATATTTTGAAACCCTGGACCCAAGTGACATGATATTTTCTCTGCTGCTCCAGAAATGGCTAGTTGAACTCAAAGCTGGAGAGAAAAATTTTAAAGTCTTGTGAGGCTATGTTACTCCAACCACCATCTCAGGTCCTAACTAATTCCTAGGCTATGTGGGTGCAGAGAGCAGCGGCAATTTTCAGAGCCATTATTTATCAGTCTATTGGGGAAGTGCCAAGCCAAGTAAAGGGAGAACCAAGAGAATTCCATATAGAGACTTTTGGCTGCAAGACGGCAAGATCGTCATCTCAAACCCCGCATAGAGGTGCGATTATGTAGCATCCTCTCTGATCTACTTTTTGTGTTTATGTAAATAATTATAGATGAGAATGTCAGAATATATGGGGAGGTGGGTAAGATAGAGAGCAAGGTGCTCAGTGGAGCAGCCTGTAGTCCCATTTGGCATGGCATGAATACGTGTTTCAAATGAGCCAAAGTAACAAGACTTCAGCCATCTTGTAAATACCTTACCCCTGGAAATGAAGATCCTTACAGCTAGAGAATGCAGAATGGACTTCTAGGAATGGGTTCTCAAAAGTACTGAGTTGAGACATTGTACATGAAGAGACCCTGAACACATTCTAGAGAGCCCACACCACACATGCATCCCACAGGATTTGGATGCCTTGCTGTAGAGAGGGTTGGGGGATGTTAACCAGAAAAGCAGCACAGCCAATTAAGGACAAAAACAGCCTCCAAACAAGTAAATCCAAAGGGACCAACAACTAAAACAATCCAGAGGAAAGGAAGAAAGAGTAAAGTCACAGCTCACTTCCCATCATAACTAAAAAAAGGTGAAACACAGGTACTAATTACTGGGATTCAGTAGTCTCTAAGGGGGCTAATCTCAAGTGTTCTACATAGCAATTCAAGTTCACTTATCCACTGAAGCTTTCTTCCTAGTTTACTATGCTACATCAAGTCCCTCAAGCTGAAGTCTGGACCAGGCTGGGAAATGGTCTGCAGTAACGACTAACTTGGATATAAGACTGAAGGTCTGCAGTAACGACTAACTTGGATGTAAGATTGAAGTTCCCAACCAGTGCAGAGTGGGCAAGACTGCAAATGACTGGAAAACTATGCTATCTCCCTGAAATAGCACTAATGGCCCAGAAAGCTAGGTCTAACAAAGTATGGCTGAAAGTATTAATGGGCAAAAAATAAAACCACTTCACACTTAGAGTGTCACGGAATTCAATCTGTTCAGCAAAATGATCAGAACAGCTTTTAGTAATTCAACAAAATTATTAATGAACCATTTTAATATCTAATTCTTTAACATTGCATTTGAAGAGTAAGCCACCTATAATGTTGCCTCTGAAAATAAAAATCAGTTTCAGATTCTTGATTACATTGGCATAGTGCTTTTCTCTACAGTAAATTTTTCTTTTAGTTATTTCTGCCATTTTTCTTGGATGTGCTGCCATTAGTAAACATTTAATATGAATGAGTGAGTGAATGTTTATTGAATATAAGATTACCATGGAATATTCATGATTGTCTAGTAAATGTTAAGCTACCTCTTTTCAGGAGCTGATGAAAAAGTGCTTTTGTGCTACCCACACCCAAGGTTCCTTTAAATTTCTTCCCTACTCTTCCTATCTGTACACTTCCAATACTTCTCCTAAGAATTTCAATGACAAAGAAACAAAATATAACACTTTGTCACACAGAGTTCTTGATGCCAACAAATCTGAAAGACAGTCTGTCATTGCTCCCCCTACTATACATGTGGATAAGATTGTTTAATCTAATGTCCCCGACCTCATTATAACTCTATCATCAGCTCTACAGTTGTTCCCTCTATTAAATAAAAAATCTGTCTATAACATCTATATGATATTTTTGTGTGTTTTTCAAACATTTTGAAATTATCAGTACATTTATCAGATGTGTCTGTCTGTTCACAACTTGCTCCATACTAAAAACAGAAATTCATGCCACATAGCCAGCTCCCAGGGAGCAGAGTATACTCTCTCCACAACCACAGTGCTGACCTCACAGTGTCCAGAATACCCGAGGGAGACAGAAATTGATGAAAATAGCAGTGATTATTCTTGAATAAATTTAAAAATTATGAGCTATGGACAAGAACGAGCCTTTCCAGTAATCAAACACATGTCTTGTTATTTCTTAGCCCCAGAGTGATACAAACTCAATGCATTCAATTTTAGAAATTTAATTGCAGCAAATTCAAGAAGATACATATTTTTCTAAGCAATAAATAGAGCCATTTTTCCCTCCTTTGAACGATAAAAGGACTAGTGCTAGAAAACAGCTGCAACTCCAAAAAGATAGGCTCAGTATTTAGAATACATGGTTTGCTTTTTTTTTCCTAAGTGGACTAAATGAATAGCCAGTTTTATTTCTCTGTCTGCAGGAAAAGGATGCGAATGGCGCATGCTTTCCAACAGCTGCAAATATGAATGATTAAAGTGACTCAGACAATGGAAGAACGAAACCTGCACTTGCAGATGTCACCTTCAAAATAGCGTGGAGTTGACAGCTTTGTTTTTCTCTGCTCCCACCACCTAAGAATAAGCAAACTGATTACAAAATGAAGAACCAATCTGTTCATTTTCAGCAAAAATGCCAGCTGAGCCTGGACTCTGTATTTTTGTTGTTTATCCAGAGGTTGATATACTGCAATGATATTCTTTTTCATAAGTGTTTAGTTGATTTTGTCTTTAGCAGTCAACTGAATGCAAAAATATGTAAACAGACTTCCCAATAATTTTCATAGGCCTTTGGTATCTCTCCAAGATTATTACTTTAAGTACATTTTTTTTCTGATTTTCAGTTTGAGTTTGACAACTTTCCTTTTTAGACTGTCCCATGAGAAATACGCCGATAGTTATCATAATCAATGAATGTGTAGAAAAGTTCAGTTCCTACAAATTTCAATTCTCAGTTTTAGGACGAAAGGGAGTATCTTGAGAGCATTGCATTTGTGATTGTGTATAGCAAACAGTGTTTTCACCCTGCTCCGTGAGGTGTCCTCAGGATTGTCTGGAACTAAGTTTTCTGTGAATTCCCAGTGTTTCTCTAATCTACGTCACTTCTATTTCTGGCTTCTGTGGAATTTTTGTCTCCATTTAATATCTTACAGCTGTATACTTTTTTTTCATCTCCATGCCCACACCCGATCAAAATAGCATTCAACGCAGGCAGCTGTACGTCATGATATTGTAATGGTTGCTAGGGTGTAATGGTTTACATGGCAGCAAATGGAACAGAAATTTGAAAACTAAACATTAGATATCTTAATTTTTAAAAAGACCCAGGGTTTGTGTCCATCAACTTGGGCTCCAGAAATTTAAAGTGTCTTTTGGCCCTTACTTCTTCCTTTCTTCTTTGCTCCCCTCCTCTTTAATTCCAAATTCATCTTTATTCCTGTGCAGAGAAGCGGCCTGTTTTTCTTTAGCTCTCTCCAAAATATACTCTCAACTGCTCACTTTATCTTTTCAAAAATATCGATAGATATTTTGCTAGATCAAAATAATTTTGTTTTCTTTAGGAACAGCCCTGATGATAATTGTAAATACAACTTTCCTCACACTACCCAACAAATAAACTTTATCTTACGCCATTCTGTCTCAGTCCTGCTATGCTTTGGTCCTTTTTCCTCTCTAGATCACACCAGCTCGTTCCCTTCATAGACTCTTCCACATGCTATGTTTTCCATTTTACCCCTTGAATTCTAAACCATACTCATGGTTTGCATTATCTTGTCATTGAAATCTCACCTAAAAAGACACTTTCTTGGACACATGAATTATGCTGCAACAAACATAGGAGTGCATATATCATTGCAAATAAATGGTTTCAAAATGTTGGGGGTAGATACCCAGATTTTATTATGTGTGGTGGGCACACAATGCAATATACAGGTGATATATCACAGAATTGTACACTCGAGACCTATATAATTTTACTAAGCAATGTCACCCCAATAAATATAATTAAAAAATAATGATATGACTAAAGGCAAGTTTAATAATCTAAAAACAACACTTCAGAGAATCATTCTTTGATCACTTAATTTAAATTACACTCCCATCACACACTCGTATTATCTTTGTATTGTTTATTGCTGTGTTTATAGCACCTATTTTTGCACATAATTATTTTGCTTTTTCATTTTTACCTAATTTAATTTTTGAAGATAACAACAAAAGCAACATTGCCAAGGTTCCAAGGTCACCACCATTGCTACTACACCCCCCAATCTGCTGCAGCAGGTGCCTCAGCAGCCACCACCATGACGTATTCTTACTCCTTCAGACCCACGTCAGTTATGCCAGACACTGACTCCTACCCAGAAGTTTCAGGCTGTCCTAGCCCTAGGTCATATGCTTTCACCTTGGCCGTCAGTGCAATGGCTAGACAAATACTAACAAAAGGGGTAATGTCATTCAATAGGCAAATAGAACATTGTGTTCCCAATGCAAGTGATTAACAAATTTTCCTTATTTTTATTTGTGACTGGCTAAGTTGAGTAGTCTTTTCATGTACGTGACATGCCATTGTATAACGGGTTGAGGTAAAGCAAGTACTTAGAACACACTGCCCGTCATTTGCAAAAAAAAATATCTGTGACCTTTACTTCATAGCCATATTACCTTTGGACACAAAATTAATTTTTTATATGTTAAACAGCACAGGACACTCTTTATCTTGTAAGAAATATTCATCTGTTCTATGGCATCCAACAAGAGAAAATGGAACAAACTTTTAGGGGTTCAGGAGAGTTTTTAGATGAAAACAGGCAAAAGCTGTTTCAAACCTAAGCTGTGAAATCTACCAGTTTATAGATATTAAGCACTGATAGAATTTGTGAACTGCAGTCATGCGAAGATCGCCGCAGACACCTATTATAGAGATTCCACCTGAACACTTCATTTGCATTCACAGAAGTTATGGAAGTAAAGGGCTACGCGATCACTTGGTCATATAATGGGTCCCCTGGGCAAAACTAGGCTAGTCCCTAACTCTGTTTTCCAGAGGTTTGTGATCAGTGTGTGATCAGGCCTAATTCTTGCTATTTTTCACAAATTTCTAAAGTTGTCTCTCATTCCTAAACTTTAGAAAGGTGAAGAAAATGCTTATGCATGTACAAAGGAAATGATCCTCATCTGGGTCTCTTTGGTTTGTGATTTAATATGTCTGTGCTGTCTAAAGTTGCGAAACTACGTATTTGAACAAAGACATCTGGTGTTTTGTTAACACACTTAGTTAAAGTTACCATTCTCTGTACTTTGGAAGAGTGAAGAACTACCAGAGTTATCAGAAGTCAGTTTTTACTTATGTTGTAATAACAGCTAACATATATTGAGCAATTCTATACAGGGTGGTTTGTGATTCATTAATGTTCATAACATATTTAATCCTCACAACAAATGTAAAATGTTGTTTTTTTCCCTCCCTTTTAGAACTGAGAAAAGAGAAGCTTAAAAAGTGAAAAAACTTATTCAGGATCATACTACCAGGAAATGGCAGAGCTGAAATTTGGATGAAGGCCTCACTGATTCTAGAGCCCAAGATAGAAACAGTCTGTTAAATTGATTTATTTTCAATGAAATAATAAAGATATGGCCTCCATTTGGAGTTTTTATTCAACAGGGGCCAAATCTATAGGTCTTTCTTTAAAGTTTTATAATTTATTATAAGATTGCTGAGTTTATTATGAGACAATGGGGAAATTATAAAGATAATTTTAAATGTTTGTATTTCAAACTCTGTAAATCATCAATTTGTTGCTTGGTAATCCAACTGAGGATCCCAGCAGCAAAGCCTCCTCAAAACCTACAGAAGAAGGTAAAAGGAAGTGACCCTCCATGTGTTATTTTAAATTCCATAATTCCATAAATAGCCTCCATCTCCACTTAGCAGAACTTCTTGAATAATTCTACATACAAAGCAACGTGACCATTTGTGTGTCTCCTTTTTTAATACAAAAGAGAGCAAGGAAAAAATAGAGGATAAAAAACAGTTTTACAAGCAGCATTTGCAAAAAATCTATAACTAGCCTTTCTAATGAAATGTTCAGGTATTTAGATGCTCCAATATGAGTTTCTGAATAGATGTGCTTAGCTGCTAAATAGAAGTATCAAAATCAGTATATCCAAAAAATCCTGATGACCCACCAGCTCAAACTTGCTCCATTGACAACTCTCCTCATTTTTGCTGATGGTGACTCCATCTTCTCAGTCGCTCTGTCCAAACACCTGGACCTCACCCAGAATCATTTTTTTCTCCCATACCTTACACTCAGTTTATCAGTAAAATTTGCAGTTTGTATCTTCATAATATCTAAAGTTGCTTCAAGATAACCCAGGAATTGGAAAGAAGAGGGGAGATTGCTGGCATATAAATAAACATATTTGCCTGTGAGTTGACATTGAGCTGAGTGACAGGAGGTTATTCACACTGTTTTTACGATCTTTGAATTTTTTCTAAAGATTTTATTTCTAGAGAGAGGGGAAGGGAAGAAGAAATAGAGGGAGAGAAATATCAATGTGTGATACAAACATCAATCAGTTGTCTCTCGCATGCCCCCAACTGGGGACCCAGCCTGCAACCCAGGCATGTGTCCTAACTGGGAATCAAACTAATGACCTTTAGGTTTGCAGGCCGGGACCCAAGCCACTGAGCCACATCAGCCAGGGCTGAAATTTTTTTTATAATGTATGTGTACATAGAAGCATACACATACTTCTATTTTTCAGATAAACAGAGGTAGGCAGATACAGAGATACTGAGGCAGAGTCAGAGAGTTCAATCCAATCGGGGTCATAAACAGTATTTTTAAGGATAATTGCAGCAGCCCTCTATGGACTATCCTTGACCCTGAGACTTTACTTTCAGTGAAGCAGTGAGAGTAAATATTTTTAAAACACAACTTTCTGCTGAAAATCTTGCAATTGCTTCTTTTTTGATCCAAAATGAAGATCAAATTCTTTATCACATTTTTCCTCATGTCCTAGACTCACTAGCATTCCCTGAGTTAAAGCTGTTAGTCTTTCTGAATAAGTTAAGTATTACATGGAAATAAGCAATACATGGAGCAAGTAAGCAATTACATAAGTTACATAAATAAGCAATTAAAAAGCAATACATGGAGGTAAAGTTCTTCAGGCGATTCACATATAATAAGTAAATGGTTGGAGAGGACAGAAGAGCACAATGACATGCACAAAGGGAGAAAGTCTTTAAGGTATTTCTTACTAATTTGAGAAGTGTGGGTAACACCCACATCCAGTGAGTGACAGTGTGCTAGATAGACAGACAACCCTCTTTCGAATCAGCCTACACAGGAGAGGGGCACAATGAGAGTGGCCTCTGATGCTCCCTCCACCCCCTCCCCCACAGCGGGTTCTGCCACAAGGCAGTATACTGTTCCCAGAGCGAACCTGAGTGTCTTGCTATATTCTGACTACAGGCATCTACTTCCCAGGCTGCCACCCCATTTTTAAATTTACTTCTCTTTTCCACAGTACATTAAATGACTCGACAGTTAGAACATGGTATCTCAAAGTCTGTAAGCTCAGGGTCAGACTTAGTAGTCATCTGGAAAACAAACCATTATAAATATGAATTGACATCCTTAAAGACCAAATAAATGTGTTAGAACTGTGACAACCACTATTTACACCTCTGTTATAATATATATGCATATGTGTGTGTGTGTGTGTGTATACACACACATATGATGCAGTCTCCCAGTATATATATGCATCATATATATATGATGTCTATACCTAGGGGATTATATGTATGTCTGATATCCAAACATTCTATTATCAAAAAAAGAAAGGATATTGGATACTGAAGCACAGTATCTATCTATCTATATCTACACACACACACACAAATACATAAATATGTGCATATGTGTGTGCATATATATACATGTGTGTATATATATGTCCATGTTTTAAATTTCAGAAAACACACTTTCTTTAAAACATAGATTAACAAAACTGTCTTATATTAGAGTTTCTTTCCTTAAATAGTGGTAGAGTGTAAACTATGGTACCCGACCGCCTGAGTGTGA
>VMDR010030537.1:0-12345 GCA_007922815.1 Macrotus californicus
AATGTTGGAGCAAACATGCCAACAATAAAAATTATAAACAAACACATGTTAATTTCATTTTTCTTGCCAGTGATGGTAAAACTAAACCAATACTGTCAGGCTCACTTTTTCATGAGTAGTTAGAAGTAAACATGAGTTCTCCAGAATTTCTGCTCTGTCAGTGTTACTGGCTGCAAACAACTCCTCATACTGGATACAATTCTTCTTTACATTTGAATTGGGGGAACGTATATTCAGCACCTACTATTTGTTAGACTATGTGCAAGTACTTCATTCACACCATCTCAGTCAGTTTTCCTACAGCCCCTTTGGATGCATACTTATCCTATTTTATGAATTAAGAAACTGAGGAAGAGAATAACTGCCCAAGTTCACACAAGCAATAAGCAAACAATGGAGCCAGAGCTCCATGTGATCCTGACTCCAATGCCCAGGCTCTTTCACAACATCATTCCACCATCAGAAATGGAAATGTGTCAACTTGTAAAAGTGACCTATAGTAATAAATTTAGCCCTTGGGCCAAACACTTCCATGATAATCGTATACATTATACATGAGCATTGTGTACAAGACCAGGTATACAAAAAACTGAATCCAGCTACGATAAATGCACAAAGTTGTCCATGTGTGACTGTTAGGATTTGTTTTACAATCTCTCCTACGATTTCTACATCGAATCCCCATCAATTCCTGTTTTACCTAAATATTCTGCTATTCCAGTTTAACTGTTTCTTGCCTTCCTCTATTACCTTGAAAATTGCATTCTTCTGATACCTACCTGTAATGACAAGTTTTGTTCCATCACCAAAGAGTTTTCTACCATACTTCCACAGTGATTCAACCAGTATCAAAAACTTTAGACTAATTTAGCTTCTCTGAGTTTTTCAAATTCTAGTGGAACTATGATAGTTTACAAATCAAGGGATCAGCATTCTGCTTCTGGTTCAATTTGTAACAAGTTCTGTGGCTGAGCCAATAAAAATTAATGTTTTTGGTGCTTTATTTGTCAGAAAACAATGATGTGAATATAAATCAACTCAACATCACTACTAGTGAGGCCAAAATGAAACAAGTTTTGAAAAGTAATTTGATTAAAAATGCTATGAAAATAAGAGATGATAATAATTATTAGCCATTTGATAGTGATGACTTTGTGCTCCACCTGACTTTTTAATCTCATGAGACCAAACCTTGCCCTTACTAATAGGAATTCATCACTTTAGGGTTCCAGCCAAATCCCTGGCAATGCATTCCACTTTACTCTAATATGTCTGGAATTCTCAAAGCCATCACCACAGGAAAGATGTCTTTTTCACACTTAATTAGCACACAATCATTTGTTTTGTCTATCTGCATTTCAAGCATTCAGAAAATCAAAGGGAGACTTTGGCCATATCACACAATCTTGTCTGATCTCCCAAGAAAGACAAAGGGAACATTGGTTAAAGCCAAATGATATGTGGGCAGTATACACAGCTGCTTCACTTGTGTTGTCCAAAACAAATAGATCTTTGCCCAATCAACAAACAGCACAATGTATTTGCATTCCAAACATTCACCAGAAATTTCAGCCTCAAACTGACAATCTGTCCAGCTCACACTGAAAGTTCAGCTTGAAGCTCCTGGCAGTGGCCTTCAAGCCAGAATGACAAGACAAATGGCAGGACACCTGTCCCCAAATTTTCCTATTGTCATGTTAGATCCCTAAAACGGTACCCGCCTGATGTTATCTGCTGAGGGTCACCATCTGTGAATGACATCAGATGCTATAATGCCCCTAGCATTGGCACAATGGTAGTGTAAAATGGGTTTGATTAAAGACCATTTCTTCCCTTTTATACAATGGATGTTGAAGACAATATTCACTTTACTTCACTTTTCTCCTAAAGGCTTCATGTATTGAAAATGTTTTCTAATTTTATAGTGGGAAAAACATGTTTGAAAATTTGGAGTGTTTCATCTTATCAATTAATAAAAAGTATGTACTCCACTACAGTTTTTCTTACATATGTTTTCTTTTTTCTAAAACAACTTTTAGAAAATTGAGATATAACTGACATAACTCTCCTGCCCTTGAGTGTAACATTTTACCTTATGCTTCTTGCTGGATAATTACAGGCCTCTTTTCTTCTGCTTTCTGTAGTGCTTTTGATCTTCTATTCTTATTTCATGGTCTGACTGCAACTTTCATTTAGGTCTTCTCAAATAAATTTTGGAAATAGGCAGTTTAAAGATATAACCAATAGTTTTGGCATTATTGCTTGTTCTTTTTCTGCCTATGGGGCTGATAGTTTAATAAGGTCTACAAGAAAAATGACATGAAAGCTGAAAGATTATGTTTGTAAATTCTAGTTCTGTGATATAGATGAAAAACATGTGGAATTCAAACAGACTGGGAAGATCTGGACAGGTACATGTGCAAAAATGGAACTAGAGCATCGACTTACTCCACACACAAAAATAAAATGAAGATGGGCAAAAGACTTAAAATACAAATTGTGACATCATGAAAGTCCTAGAGGAAAACATGGGCAGTAAAATTTCAGATATCCCACATAGTAACATTATCACTGATATATCTCCTAGGGCAAGGGATATAAAGGAAAGAACAAACAAATGGGACTATATCAAAGTATAAAGCTTCTGCATAGCTAAAAAAGCATAAGCAAAATGAAAAGGGAGCCACACACAAGTAAAAAACTATTTTCCAATGATACCTTGGACAAGGGTTTGATCTCCAAAATATATAATGAACTCATACGACTCAACACCAGAAAGACAAATATCCAGTTAAAAAAATGGGCAAAGGACATGAACAGGCACTTCTCCGAGGAGGACATAGAGAAGGCCCATAAACTTACCAAAGGATGGTCAACATCACTAGCCATGAGAGAGAAGCAAATTAAAAGCACAATGAGATACTACTTCACACCAGATCAGAATGGCTATCATTAATAAATCAACAAACAGCAAGTGTTGGCTTGATGTGGAGAAAAGGGAACCCCAGTGCACTGTTAGTGGGAATGCAGACTGGTGCAGCCACTATAGAAAACAGTATGGAATTTCCTCAAAAGACTAAAAATGGAATGCCTTTTGATCCAGTGATCTCTGCTCAGATTGTACCCTAAGAATCCTGAAACAAATTCAAAAGAACCTATGTACCCCAATGTTCATAGCACTGTTATTTACAATAGCCAAGTGCTGGAAACCGCCTAAATGCCCATCAGTAAGTGAGTGGATCAAAAATAGTGGTACATTTACACAATGGAACATACACAGCAGAAAGCAAGATGGAACCCCTACCCTTCGTGACAGCATGGAAGGAACTGGAAAGTGTTATTTTAAGTGAAATAAGCCAGGTGGCAAAAGACAGACATCATATGATCTCACCTATACGTGGAACCTAATCAACAAAACAAACAAATGAGAAAAATAGAACCAGAGGCATGGGAACAAGGGATAGATTGACAGTGACCAGAAGGGTAGGAGGGGAGGATAATGGGGGAAAGAAGGGGAAGGGTCTAGTGAAGAAACATGTATAAAGGACCCATGGAAATGGACAACAAGGCGGGGCTTGACTATGGGAGCGGGGGATGGGCAGGGTAGGGAAAAGCAATGAAGGGAAAATTGGGAAAACTGTAATAGAACAACAATAAAAATAAGAAAGGAAAAACACTAGTAATAAACCCTGTGTTACTGGACTATAATTGAAGCTATCATTGTAAAATCACTGTACTTATAGAAATAAATTTAGATGTAAATGTGAAAAATTAATAAAACATTTTTGGGTAAAAGAAAAAAAAAAGACTGAATGTGGCAGATCATAGGTGAGGCTCTCTTCTCCAGAATTATCCCTCACAAAGCTGGGGTTGCCTTATTTTTCAGTTCTTGTGCAACCTCTCATAGTAAAAGATGTTCTTCCTATACAATGCTTTGATCAAAAAATAATACACAAGATATCAAACTAAAATAAATTAATTTCTTTAAAATTTACTTTAAAATTTCAGTTGATATTAACTTTAGAGCTAACACTGGTAATAGACAATACAGAAATTTAACATGGATTACTTCTAAAATAACTTCTTTCTAGATCTCAATTCCCACTGATAGACCAATGAGTTGTTACAGAGTATAAATTCTTAAGTTATTTATTGCTGAAAGACTGCTCCTTTGGACAT
Organism: Macrotus californicus; assembly: GCA_007922815.1. NCBI lineage: Eukaryota > Metazoa > Chordata > Mammalia > Chiroptera > Phyllostomidae > Macrotus > Macrotus californicus. Next base: position 4,180 of record VMDR010030537.1, read on the forward strand.
ATTACCCTTAGCAGGGGGTGTCAAAATCATTTTCACCAGGAGCCACATCAGCCTTACAGTTGCCTTCAAAGGGCCGAATGTAATTTTAGGACTATACAAATGTAAGTACTCCTTAACTAGGGGCAAGGAGCTCAGTGTTGCTGCTGGGTAGAAACAAGGTGCCGGCTGGACAAAAGAAGATGGAGGGCCGGATTCGGCCCTCGGGCCTTGTGTCTGCCACCTGTGCCTTACAGTTTCCAGGGCATTTACTACATCTTCTGTGCTGCTTATCAGAGGCCCCTATTCGGTTTGGTATTTCTGCAGCTGTCCCATCACAAGGGGAAAGGCAGCACTGAGTTGTACAATTTAGTTAGTAAGGCAATTTAGTACAATTATTTAGTTCTTTCACCAGCTACAGTATTTCTAGAAAATTTGACGTCAATATAGAAACAAAATTGTGTGAAATGACTTCAAAATACCTTGTCATTTTATAGAAATACCCTAAGAATCATATTTGAAGTATTTAATAAATGGAAAACAAGGCCCTCCACCTTGTTTTATCTGGCCTGGCACCTTGTTTCTACCCAGCAGCAGTGCCAAGCTTTTGCTTAACTGTTAAGGAGTAGTTACGTTTATACAGTCCTAAAATTACATTCGGCCCTTTGAAGGCAACTGCGAGGCTGATGTGGCCCCCAGTGAAAATGAGTTTGACACCCCTGTATTAGATGCTAAGCTTTTTGGGTGCTAGGACTATGTCTTTTCACTCTCTTATCTCCAGCATTCAGCACAGAAACTGTCTTCTATAAACGTTTGCTGAGACAATGAACGAGCAAGTGAGGATGTAAAGCCATGCAGACTCTTTTCCTAGATTTTGGAGCTGAAATGATTTATTAGGCTAATAATTCCTTTAACTGGTCCATCTATATAGGCAGTATAACAAGACTAGTGATAGCATAAATTGTGATGTTCTTTACTCATTTACTGTAAGAATTAAGTTTTTTGTATGTACGTTAAGGATGAGATACAAACCAATAATTTACCAGGTTATTGAAAGAACAAAGCACTGTGTCTTATCTCAAAATATCAGTGATAAATGTCTCTGTCAATTAAAACACTGTCTATAAGAAAAGCATCTTAAACCCATAACCTATACCAATAGTTACAGACATGGCACTCAACATACTTTAATTTCTAGCCTGAGTCTGTCCTTTTTTTGTGTATGTGTATTCTGAGAATAGAATTTCAATCAGCTGACAAGCAATGAAGGAGATAAAACATTTACGAAGTAGGATTGTTTCCATATATGGTGATCAATAACTGCGAAATTGCTTCTCATATGTTGAGGCTGAGAATGTGGCACTCAGATTAGGGTGATTATAAATTGTTTTTATCTAAATAGCACCTACCAGAAATAGCATCAAACATAGAAAAAAGTTACTTACCAGGGGAAATTACTATGAGCTTTGTCTCTCCTGCAAATATCTTGATCCAGCCTGAGTGATCACATTGGTTACAACTCTTATAAAAATTTCACCATTTTCCTAAGCTTCATGAAGTGACCAGCATTGCCCCCAAAATGGCCATTCCATCTTTTGGATTCGTGTGGAAGTCCTTATACATACATACATACATTTTGTGGCATCTGATAGTTTATAAGTTTTCCTCAGATGAATTGACCCAGATGTTTGTTTTCTATCAAAGCAGTAAGTATGACAAGGACTGATAGAAAATGAAAAGAGAAGAGTGGGAAAAGAAGAGATCAAGCTGAACTGGTCAACCAACTACCTTTCCTAATTACCAGGAAATGTATTCTGAGAATTAAGAATTTTTGCTTCCAGGTGTTCAATTGTGTGAAACTGCTGGGAGATGGCATCAAAGGGAAGGCCCTTCCTTCTGTTCTCAGAAACACCAGGGCTGCTCCTCTAGCAGTTTGGGAATATTTCTGAAAGAGGAAGCCCTGAAGTAACTGAAAATGCAAATCTGCCAACACAGATATATTTGATAAATGTGAACAAAACTCTCCATTTTTAATAAAACCACTTTCATCATGTGACAATGTGATTATTTACCAGGCAGTGCAAATTGAGACAGTAAGTTCTTGATGTTCATGAAATAAAAGTAGAGATTTGTGGAATTTTATCTGCTCTAAAGTAACAGATTTCTTATTTAAACTAAAATTTAAAGACAAGTTTCAGTTCTACAATATGTTGAAAGAAGAATCCTCTTAGAAGTTGTTCTGAAATCTTATGCTTCTTATCTTGGGTCAGGGGAACAAAAATTGTCAGAAGAAGTGGAATGTTCCTGTGGGTACACATGGGTTGTCCATTTGCCTCCCCAGAGAGGACAGGCCCTGGTGATCCCAAGTGCACATCAGATCCAGGTCTGGACCTGGTCCTATGAATAAACTTTGCCTCTGTCTCTGAGAATGAAGCTGTGACGTGGTCCAGGTGGGAAACTGTGCTTTCACAGCACAACCTAAACCCAACACAATAGGAGAGGATGTGGGAGTTGGGTGAAAATTAACTTCAAAAGGTTATTTTTTGTTCATTGAGCATTTCAAGTTATTATTATTTAGAGCTATCAAATTTGCACTTATTGTAGATGTAAGTAGTACCCACTCAGTTCCTTTCTGATAGCTTGTCCTCTTTTTGTCCTTATTCCAAGACCATGAGCAGAATTATCTGCAGCTTTGAGTTGTTTATATTTCATGATCCATGAAGAATTCAAGTGATAAAATGCAAGAGAGTAAGAGTTACAAAATATTTTATTAAATTTATAAGATAATATGAGAACTATATGGAGAAAAGTGTATAAGATTTTATAAATGCCATAAAATAAAACCTGAATAAATGATACACAAATACCATATTTATGAAGAAAAAACTCAAAATCATAAATACGCTAATCTTTCCTAAATTCATATATATAAATAAACTGCTATTCAAATCAGAATTATGACAACATTCTATTTTTTCCCTTGGTGTAGGATTGGGGGTGGGCAAGATCAGTTGATTTTAAATGCTATTATAGATAGGAGGGGGAAGACGGCAGCGAGATAGGTGGGAGCAGAGTCCACTTCCCCCTGCACACGGGTGAGACACCTAGCTGATCTTCTGAGGAACAGAACGAACAGCCAGCAGTATCCAGCATATATGAAGATTGGAGACCAAAATTATACAGGACATTGAAAAATCACACAGTAAGCAGCGTGTTTAAGGATAATAAGCTCCCTGGGACTAGTACAGGGACCAGGGAGGCTGCAGCTCCAGGCCCGGCACCTGCTGTGGTAGGATTCTTGGGAGAGAGCCAGATCAATGGCTCCCTCCCCTGTCAAATAAGGTTTGAGCAGCACCAGGAAAGACCTGGATGCTTGAAGTCGCAGGGGGTGACTAAGGACCAAGTGGTAAAAACACAGGGGCTGTGTGCACCCACTGAGACTGTGGACGCCGGCTGGAAAGAGTCGGGCCATGAAGGACCCAGACCTGGTCAGTCTCCTGTCTGATTGCAGAATGGGGCTGGGTGGGAGGCCAGGTGCTTGTATGGAGTGGTAGGCTTGAGCAGAAGTTTTTCAAAAAGAAAAAGAGAATAAAGAGGCACTCAGTGGCAGTTTGGGGAATTCTCCTGTAGCACCCGCCCTGGCCTACTGCACCCCTACTCCCACCCAGCCACATAGCACTCCTGCAGTGGTGCAGAACACCCCGCACTCACATCCGAAGCCCTGGGAAGGTGGGTACTCAAACCTGCCGGACCGGAGGCCGCCCATCCCATCCTGTCCCATCCTGTCCCATCATGTCCCATCCTAGTAGCAGAGGATAAGCGCACACGACTAGAGCCGTGGAAGGGAGCACGCCTGACCCTGCTGCTGAGCAGCACCTTGCACCCAACTCCAGAGCTCTGGGGGAAGCATCAGAGGAGGTGCTCACCTACATTCACAGTGCCAGCGGCACCCGTCTGGCTCTCTAAGAGGAAGGCATAGACACCCCCACAGAGGAGAACCGTGGGGCTCAGGGAGCCAGCAATCCCCAGAAAGACTTAACTCAGTGGGGGGGCTGAGGTAGCCTGAAGGGACTCTGAGAGTCCCTAGCATCTAGGACAGCAAAAAGCAAGAAGGAGGTATGTGAATTGTCCCTAAATGGAACACCTCAGGGACAGCCAGCTGGTGGTCTGAAGGCATAGACTGAGTCAGAAGGGCACTGGGGGCCCGGCAGCGAACTGAGGAACTGGGCCAGAGGCTGGGCAACAGTGAAGTCTGTGCCTAAGGGAGAAAAGCAAAACCAATCCTCCTAAGCCTGCTGCAACCAGGAAGATCAGCAGAACTGGCTTGGTCAGTTTGAAGCCACCAGGACGCCCTTTTATGTGTGTTTCTTTGTTTTTTATTATTTTTAGGTGATTTTTTTCTTTTAACTCCTTCTTCCTTTCTTTCGTTTTTTCTTCCTTTCTTTCCTCTTTTATTCCTTCTTCCTTCCTTCTTCTTCTTTTAAAATTCTCACAAGTGAGGCAACAAAACCTGGAGCTGTGAAAAGACCAGAGCTGGACCCAAAGAGGGGGCATCCCAACAGCTGAGACAGTGAGACAAATTTCAATTTGCTACTCTAGACAACTTGCAAGTTACTGTATATTTATATTATTATTTGTTTTCACTATTCTTACATCTTTTATTTTATTAGTATTTTTGTATTTTTCTTCTTTCTGTCTAGCCTTCTTCACTTGGCATGTAAAACTGCACTGTAAGACTGGTTTCCCCTGTTCTCTCTTTTATATTATATTTTTAATTTTACTGTCTTTCACTTCACTTGTGTTCCATTAGCTCACTACTCTAGGTCCTATACTTCCTATTCTTGTTATCCACATCACATAGATTCTGTCATATGATTGTTGCTCCATTGCTATTGTAAATAATTGCTGTTCTATACACTTGTAAATACTATATAGTACCCCTCCCAGATCTTGGCTCAATTCACTATTTCCTGAACTGTATTACTGTTGTGGTTAACTCTCTTCTCTCACACAAGACACATATTTTCTATCCTTTATTCTCATTTCACCTCAAAATCTGACCTCGCACAAGCTTGCTGCTTTCTAGATCCAACTCACAATCCCTTCCATCCCAAAGAGTTTTATCTCCTTTCCACCCTTTCTAAAAAGTGGCTAGTTGGGTGAAATATCATGGTTAACACTATACATATTCAAAGATCTCCTATCTCTTCTCTACAGGTTGGTACGTTAAATATCATAGAATATACTCCCACTGTCTTAAACCATTTTGCCTTCCTCCTCCAAATGATCACAAAAAAAGTAGGTGGGAGCTGTGAACACCAGTATACCTGCAGGAAGAGGAAACCCACCAACAAAGGAACCAACAACAGATAACAACAGAAGAAGGTGAAGGAGGGAGTGGAAGCCACACTAACTAAACCCAGGACCAATCTGGAAATGCAACCAAATGGTGGAGAAATTACTCAGAACAAATAACTGAACAAGGACAAGAAAGAATCCTCAAAACCTTGTATATACACAAGAACCAGCTTCAACACAACCTGCCCACACCTGCATAATAGAAGACAAGATATGGTATATGAAGTGACCCACAGTTAATCAGCTGGAGGGGAGGACTCACCAAAGAAAGACACAATGACAATCAAAACCCAAAGATATACACAGAGCCATATAAACGACAGCCCCAGACCAGCGAGCTGAGGAGACCAAGAAGACTGCACCACTGAATCTCACAGGTCTTCTACTATAGAAGTTCACACCATAAAGCCAGGGAGTCAGAACAGACCAATTTAAAAAGCAGAGGTTAGCAAGAAGACTTTCACAAACCATGGAAAGACAAAAAAACAATTCCCAAATGAAAAAAAAGAGGAAGCCTCAGAAAAAATGCTAAATGAAATAGATGCAAGTCAATTACCAGATACTGAGTTCAAGGCAATGGTTATGAGGAAGCTCAATGAGCTCACAGAGAATGAGCAAAAACTACAGGGAAACTACAATGAACTCACTGTAAACTATATCAACATGAAAAAGAAAATAGAAACTATCATCAAGAGCCAAGAGGAAATGAAGAATACAATTTCTGAACTGAAGAACACAGTGGAAGGAATAAAAAGCAGGCTCGATGAAGCAGAGGATCAGATCAGTGAGCTGGAGGACAAGGTAGAAAAAAACACCCAGAAAGAACAAGAAAAGGAAAAGAGGCTCAGAAAAAACAAAGAGGGGTTAACTCTTTCAGTACGAGCACTCCTTCCTCCGCGACACTCCCGCTGTACAAGGTGCTGTGCCGAAAACGCACACATAGCACATGGTCAGTCCTCCTTTGTGTGAAGACTTTCCTAACCTTATATAAGATCTATGCTTAAAAAAACAATGCTTTTTTCCAAGTGTTGTTTGTAACTTTGATATTAAGAGATAGTTATATAAAATTATATTAATTATATAAGTAAAATTTATAAAAATTATATACAGATGGGTGCCGGATATATCCAGCGCTCGTCCACACAGGTCATCAGATGGGCACTGGATATATCCGGCACCTGTACCGAAAGGGTTAAGGAAAATGCAAGACCACATGAAATGTAATAATATCTGTAAAATAGGGATACCAGAAGGAAAAGAAGGAGAGAAAAGGATAGAAAACCTGTTTGAAACAGTAATGATAGAAAACTTCCCAGTTTGATGACAGAAAAAGTCACACAAATCCAGGAAACACAGAGAGTACCAATCAAGAGGAACCCAAAGAGGCCCACTTCAAGACACCTCATAATTAAAATGGCAAAATTCCAAGACAAAGAGATAATCTTAAAGGTAGCAAGGGAAAAACAGAAAGTAACATACAAAGGAGTCCCGATAAGACTAGCAGCTGATTTCTCAATGGAAACACTCAAAGCCAAAAGGGGATGGCAAGAAATATTCCAAGTAATGAGAACCAGAAGCTTGCAACCAAGACTTCTCTATCCAGCAAGGCTCTCAATTAAAATGGAAGGCCAAATAAGGAGCTTTCTGGACAAAAGAGGCCTCAAAGAATATACCTCTTCCAAACCAGCTCTGCAAGAGATGCTAAAGGGTCTGCTTTAAGAACAGGAAGAACAATGAAAGAAAGAGGAACACAGGTGTGAAAAAATGACAACGAATAAGTACCTATCAATAATAACCTTGACAGAAATGGATTAAATGTGCCAATCAAAAGACACAGAATAGCTGAATGGATAAGAAAACATGACCCACACATGTGCCGCCTACAAGAGACCCACCTCAGAACAAAAGACCTACACAGGCTGAAAGTGAAGGGCTGGAAACAAATATTTCAAGCAAATGGACAGGAAAAAAAGCCAGGGTAGCAATACTCATATCAGACAAAATAGTCTTCAAAAGAAGAGCCATAAAAAGAGACCCAGAAGGTTACTTCATAATACTCAAAGGAAGAATCCCTTGAAGAAGAAATAAACATTGTGAACATATATGCACCCAACATAGGAGCACCAAAATATATAAAGAAAACATTACAGGACTTCAAGAAAGATATTAACAGCAATACAATTATAGTAGGGGATTTTAACACCCCACTGTCAAAAATGGACAGATCTTCCAAACAAAATATCAACAAAGATATTGTGGCATTGAACAAAGCCCTAGATGAAATGGATTTAACTGATATATAGAGCACCTTTCATCCTAAAGAAGCAAAATACATATTCTTTTCAAATGCTCATGGAAAATTTTCAAAGATAGACCACATGATAGGACACAAAACAAGCCTCAACAAAATTAAGAAAACTGAAATCATATCAAACATTTTTTCTGACCACAAGGGACTGAAACTAGAAAACAACCTCAAGGAAAAAAATCCCAAACACTCAAACTCATGGAGATTGAACAGCATGCTATTAAAGAATGAATGGATCAGGAATGAGATTAGGGAAGAAATCAAAAAGCTTCTGGAAACAAATGAAAATGAACTCACAACAATCCAAAACTTATGGGACATAGCGAAGGCAGTCCTGAGAGGGAAGTTCATAGCAATACAGGCCTACCTAAAAAAGATAGAAACATTTCAAATAAACAACCTAACCCAACGCCTACAAGAACTAGAGGAACAACAACAAAGACAGCACAGAGCAAGTAGAAGGAAGGAAATAGTCAAGATCAGAGCAGAATTAAATGACATAGAGACTAAAAGGACAATTCTAA
>VMDR010030538.1:0-12345 GCA_007922815.1 Macrotus californicus
CAAAAGGATTCAGAACACTAATTTGAAAAGACACATGTGCCACTATGCTGATTTCAACATTAACTATAATAGCCAAGGTATGGAAACAAACTGTCGGTTCATGGATAAGTATATAAAGAAGATGTAGTACACACACGTACAATGGAGTACTACTTAGCTATAACAAAAAGAATGAAATCTTGCTATAAACAACAACAGGAATAGAATTTGAGGACATGTTAAGTGATGTGTCAGACAGAGAAAGATAACTACTATACGGTCTCATGTATAAAAGAAATCTACAAAACACATGAACAAAAACAAAACAAAACCACCAAGCTCATAGATACAGAGAACAGACTGGCAATTGTCTGAGGTGGGGGAGGGTGGACAGAATGGATGAACAGGTTCGAAAGGTACAGTTATAACATTATAACCTTCAGTTATAAAATAAATATGTTATGGGGGTGTAATTACAGTTAATAATACTGGATTGCAGTTTGAAAGTTGCTAAGAGAGTATATCTTAAAAGTCCTCATCACAATGAAAAAAAATTTGTAATTGTGTATGGTGACAGATGTTAACTAGGCTTACTGTGGTGATCATTTTACAATGAATATGAATATTGAATCATTATGTTGTATACCTGTAACTAATGTAATGTTATATGTTAAATATACCTCAATTAAAGTATTTAATTTTTTAAAAAGTAATTCAATCCACATGAAGCATATTTGTGTATTTTCTGTAGAGAAGAATCTAACTTTATTTTTTCCATATTAATAATCAACTTAGTTTAAAAACAATGATTAATTAAAAATGAGGCAAAAGATGGACTTCCGGTCAAGATTGCAGCATAGGTAAACATGGCTGACCTCTTCTCCCAACCACATCAAAATTACAACTAAACAGAACAACCATTATTCAAAACTGCCAAATATAAAGCTGAATGGAAGTCCTACAACTATGGAATTAAAGAAGAAACCACATCTAGACTGATAGGAGGGGTGGAGTTGTGGAACATGCTGGTCCCACACCCACATGTCATGGATAAAAATCAGGAGGGATATCTCAGGAGCAAGAGTTCCCAGTCCTATTCCAGGCCCTTCAGCCCAGGGATTCAGTGCCAGGAAGATAAATCCCCATAACATCTGGCTATAAAATCTGGTGGGGATTAAGGCAGCTGAAGTCAGAAACTCCTGGAATCCCAGGCAGTTCCTGTTAAAGGGCCCACAGAAGATTTATTTGGACTCACTCCCTCTGTCTGAGCTACAGTGCTTGGGAAGCAGCTTGAAGGCACCAGAAGCATCTGGGGAGGAACTGAAGTGTCTGGCATCAGGGTGAGAGCTGGGGGACAGCTTTTTCCCAGACAGAGGTGCTGACAGAGGCCACTGTACCTTTTCTGTGGCCTCCTCCTTCACAAATCCTGCAGGCCAGCACCATGTCTAAGACTCCATCAACCTGTTTACTCCATCCTGCGATTCCCTGAGGCTCTACCCCACCCAAATTTTGGACCCACCCAACTTTTGGACCCACCCAAACTATTTCTACTGAATTTTACATACTAGTGGCTTGTCTTGGCTCATGCTTCACATTTGCCTAAATTCTCTCAAACAAGCAACATCTGTCAAGTGATTCTAATGGGCAGAAGTATTGGGAATCACCATTCACAACCTACTGAGTATGCTAATTGTGAAAACTGATAATCCTTCCTTGATCATCAACAAATTAACTACCTTGTAGTATTTTTTAAAAGGAGGTTCTCTACATGAATCCCATTTTTATAGTTTTCTGTAAGTGCTCGTTCCTTGTAGGCAAAATAGACAAACAAATAAGCAAAAACAAGGATATACTCCAAAAATAAAATTCTTGTTTCTATTTCAAAACACTTTGATCAAATGTGTGATGAGAACATTATTTGTAACAGAATGATTTTCTATACCCATGGGTATCTAATACATGTCACTTAAACCCATTAAGGCACTGATGGCTAAACATTGAATACTGTCTGCTTGCTAAACTTGCTAAACAGTTTCATTTAACTCATATAATTCTACCAAGTTATCTACCCTTACCCTTTCCAAGTGAGTTTATCTTAAATACTTTTCTCTAAAGAATGATTTTGGTTGGACGTTATAACTCAATTCCATAAACATGTACTGAATGCGTATGTGTGTCTACACTGAATGAATGTCCATGTGTTAAGCATTCTGACACCACTGCACTACCAGTGCTGAGGTGAAGGAAATACAGAACAGAAAGCAGGGTTAGAGCAGGAACCGAATGTTTATTACCAATCATAGCTATCAGTGTGATTCAGGAAGACATAATACAGTGTTTCGTGTTGAAACACAGGTTGAGAAGTAAAGGAGAGGGCCTGGAAAATCCACACTGGGTCTTGGCAGGTACGATACCTGTATGTGTCTTATTTGGATGGTAGGCTACTTTGAATGAGTCAAGGAGAGCTGCCATGAGATACTGGATGACGGCACTGTGATTCTGCAAGACTGGTCCATATATGAGGAACAACAACAACAGAAACAACAACAAAAACCTATGATGCCAGATGTTGGAGCTGATTTAGAAATCAGAGAAAAATGAACCTATGAAAGTAATGCACCCCGATGTCTTTTGCTTACAAGGGGCTACAAAGACAGGCACTGATGATGAAGTGTCAGGAAGATAAATAAATCATCCTTCCTGCCTTTTAGAGTCTCCTAACTTAGGGAGGAAGATCTATAAATAAAGTACGCAGTGACTTAAGATAACAAATAAAGCTCTGTTGTAGGGAAAGTAAACACAAATTTTGGTAAACATCTTGACCAAAATTATAAGGTTTAGTTTAGGGAATGGATACCAAATCCAACTGATACTCTTTCCCCTACAACAGCACTCAAGCTCTGTGGTTAGTGGTTCATAGTAGAAGACTGAGAATATCTGCACAGGAACACCAATTTAATGTTAGTATTTGTGAATCTTTTATATTTTAAAAGAGAGGCTCTGGTTCAGATTGCCTGGGCTTGATAAATCCACCACATTAGCTGTTTGTCCATGGGCATGTTTTTTAACTTATCTGTGCCCTAATGTCCTTATCTGTAAAACAGATGTAATAACAGCAGCCACTTTTGGGGATTAACGTTAAATAAATTAACATATGTAAAGAGTTTAGAATTATGCCTGGCATATAATAAAGGCTAAAATATTTTATATTTACTGTTATTATCCAATAGAAATAATAAATTATGCATTAATATTACCACAGCAATTCTTTGCTCCTTCCTACAAACCCTTATTTTTGATAATATCCTAAAAAATATTTTTCTATTAACATTAAAAACTACTAATGCTCCTGAATAATGTTAAAATAGTATTTATATAAGCAAATCACATCACAATGACATAATATTATTTATATTTAAAATTTCAATAACAATTTTATAAATGTACATTCTGAATAATTAGACAAACACAGGACTGGTATGATAATGCACAGATACCTGAGATGGAAACTGGAATAAATCTAAGGCATACTCAGAAACATAAATGAAGGCAGTAAAACAAATTAATTAAAATAAAAAATAAATAGGGAAATGCTTTAGACAGTTTAAGGATATCTTGTATCAAAAACTTAGGCTCAACAATTCAGAATGAAAACTAGTGGTGATATTTTTTGGCATAATTGAAAAAAGGAAAAAATGTTCTCATAATTTATCCATGCAGATCCTGCCCTCTCTGACACTTTAAAAGCCTCTGACAAATTTTCCTAACATACATTCTTGGGCAATGTTGCAATAGTACTATTTGAATCTTGAGATTTGAAGACCAATATTTTATTCTAGCTTTCTTTTCGTCAAGTGCAGTATAGTAAGATGAGCTAAGCTCATCATAAACCACATTATCAAAAGGTGAAAACAGTAAGAAGCCTGCCTTGCAAATGTATGAACTATTGAAATGCCGAAGATAAATTATGTGAACAACTCATAAAGCAAGGGGATCTTAACATTATGAGACTATTTTGAAGAAAATAGGAAAAAAATGAAGAAACACACACCCTGGTCAGGAAAAGGGTTGCATTGGTTCATCAATGTTGATGGCAGTGAGTGACACAGTGATTGCATCAAAGTTGAAAGGGTGACATCTTCACTTGTGGCTTTACTTAAACATTCTTCCCTGCATCTTAAACTGTGGAACTAAGAAACATAGGCAATATCTCAATTTTTGACTTCTCTATTCCATATTACTTGGCCCTGTTAGGCATTCAAACTGTTCCAGGTAATGCTAAGCTGTTTTTTCTTTTACATCTCCCTGAAAAATGAATTATTATCTTCTTACACACTCACCAACAAAAAGTAGGAAAGGAAAAAATATCACATAACACTTAGCTTTTCCTAGGTGATCTCTCAAATCTAAATATTGGCTTGGCCAAAAAGTTCATTTTTTTTCCATAAGATGGCTCTAGTAGTGCTTAGTTGTTTTTAACTTCATTTGAAACAATTGTGTGAGATTGGGTATGACAGCTGTCACGTCAGCCTGCATTAGAAAAACATCAAAATTGGTGAATTTTTGTGTAGTCATTTTAATATTGAAGATGGAAGAAAATAAGCAACATTTTTGGCATATTATGCTTTGTCATTTCAAGAAAGGTAAAAATGCAAATGAAAGAGAAAAAAAAGACTTGTGCAGTGTGTGGAGAAGGTACTGTGACTAATTGAATGTGTCAAAGGTAGTTTGTGAAGTTTCATGCTGGAGATTTCTCGCTAAACAATGCTCCATGGTTGGGTAGACCAGTTAAAGCTGATAGCAATCAAATTGAGGCATTAATTGAGAACAGTAAATGTTATACCACATGGGAAATAGGCATCATATTCAAAATATCCAAATCAATGAAATGAATGGTAAAAATTAGTATTTTATTTTATGGAAAAAACCATACAGACTTTTTTGGCCAACCCAACATCTCATCATAACCCAAGTCAATTGCTTACTCCTGTTACATGCTGGCCGGGTGTGGTAAGTGGCTCTTATTTCTCATGTCTTCTTTGTTACAGGATCCAGGCTGAAGGAGCAGCTGCATCTAGGACGTATTGGGTTGGCCAAAAAGCTTCTGTGTTTTTTATCCATAAAATAAGACATATTTTAAAATATTTTATTATTATATGACAGTGGTCCAATTTAAAAGACATATTTTTCATTTTCCCCAATAACTTCATTGATTTGGATATTTTGAGTGTGTCGGCTATCTCCCACATGGTATAATGTTGATTGTTCTTAATTAATGTCTCAGTTTATTCGCTATCAACTTTAACTGGTCTCCTCAACCATGAGCATTGTTTAGTGAGAAATCTCCAGCACGAAACTTCACAAACCACTTTTGACACATTCGATTAGTCACAGTACCTCTCCACACACTGCACAAATCTTTTTTTTTCATTTCATTTGCACTTTTACCTTTCTTGAAATAATGAAGTGTAATATGCCAAAAATGTCATTTATTTTCTTCTATCTTCAATATTAATCTGGCTATACAAAAATTCACCAATTTTGATTTTTTTTATAAATACACACTGATATGACAGCTGTCACAATAGAATCTAACAAAATTGTTTAGAATGAAGTTGAGAACAACTAAGCTAGAGTCATCTTACGGAAAAAAAATTTTTGGCCAACACATACTATTCACATGTAAGAAGAAAAAGAGAATAGCTGAATAATATCATGGCTCCTAAAATTCTGCTCAGATATGGTTTTATAACATTTCAACCTTTATTCCATTGGCCAAATTAAATCACATGGCTATGTCTCATATCAATGGGTCACAGATGTAAATGTATTCCAGGGGGATTCACCTTCTTTCACCTGGCAATAGAGAGATATACATAGTCCTCTTCATAAAGAAATACAATCCATTACACTTTACCCTCTTAGTTACATATATTCACTTGCTTTCTATCAGCACGCAAAATGAATATTGTTCCCCAAAGAAGGCTGTCCAAAAAGTTTCAACCAATCATGGCATTAGATTCAAGTCTAGGGTCTTGTGCTTATCTCTACATCATGAGGGTTCTCAAACTAAACAAAGGAAGAAATAAAGAAATAAACAGTAACATTCATAATTAACAAAGCTCAAAATTCAAACTTCCTACCTTTGGTGACAAAGTACATCTGAATCTTGTATTTGTGAGGATTTAGAAATTAAATTGTACATAGGTAAGATTAAGAATTGGTCAGGTATCATTTTACAGATAATCATTACATTTATAATATTTAAGGTTTTAAAAGTGTATACCTTGTGTCACCCAAACAGATGTGCCATAGAAATAAAGCATTCATATTTGGATTAAAGGAATCTTGTCCCAGGTGAAGAAACTACAGAATTCTCTCATTCCTGCACCAGCGGTCTGAGTTGATAACCATGTTAACAGCGAATGTAAAAGTTGCCTTAGACGCTGGATTCTGGAGAAGCACCTAGGGGGCTTACTCTAACCTTGATAACCACTACTAAATATTGTGTTTGAAGTATTAAGTATTGAACATAAACCGAATGTAGAATCCAACACAAGAGCACATTCAATTATATCAAATTATCACCTGAGTATATGTAATCACAGCCTTTAGACCAGAGTTATTAAGCTTTCTTTGATAACACAGTGACAACAACTAAAAATAATCCCATGGTATAATGTGAGGGCTTTTATGAATGCACAGTGGCATCATTTACAATGTTTGGATGCTGACAATGGAGTTTTATAGAGTCTTTCAACACATGCAGGGCTGAGAAGAAAGAACATGCTTCGTATTTTCCAAAGTACTTCCTGATCATTTAAAGTGTTTCCATTTGACAAGGTTTATATTTTTATGACAATCCTAGATTTAAAAGAATAGAAGCATGGGTATCATCAGTAGAGATCAAGCTGACAATGTCTGGATCTTCAAAGACAGCAACAACACCACCACCACTCTAAAGATCCCAAAGTTAAAATATTTCTAGCCTCCACTAATTCCTCCCAAATGACAAAGAAAAAACTAAGTTTTTGGGCAAAACTTGTAGAAAGAGACAGTATGAGACCAAGAAACCTGATTTAGTTGCAACCGACAACTTTAGATAAATACATGCATCACTTATATGATGCTCCTCTGACATCCTCTCATAATTTTCACTGGGCAAAGTCACGGTTACAGACCCATTCACAGGGAAAAGAACTGGTGGTTTCTTCCTCCTATACCTTTGGGGGTGGTGGACACAAAGAGAAACCATGGTCATCGGCTAGGAAACATCCTTGACATCTTGATGCTGATTATACCACATTGTCCTTTTCTCTGAAGTTTAGCCTCTTCTTCACACTATTGCAAGTCCCTTGAGAGCAGAAGCCAATTGGTCCCTGAGATAAGACAAACTTGGCTTTGAATCCTGATTTTGCCACTTACTATGACTTTTGTGGCTTCCTCATTCATAAAATGAATATAGTGAGTGAGCTAGATGTCTTTTTTCCCCATCCATACTCTACCTTGCTGTTTTAATTTTATGTATATTTTCTTTCTATTGAATTTATTGGGGTGACACAGGTTAACAAAATTATACAGGTTGCAGGTGGACAATGCTACAACAACATCACCTGTACACTGTACTGTGTGTTAACCACCCCAAGTCAAGTCTCCTTCCATCACCATTTATGCCCCCCACACCCTTCTCCACCCTCCTCAACTCCACCTCCACCCCAGCAACCACCGCATAGCTGTCCTTGTCCATCAGTTTTTCTCTCTTTATTTTTTGCTTAATCCCTCCACCCCCCTACTGAGTCCCCCAACCCCTCAATTCTGACAGCTGTTCGCCTGCTCTCTGAGTTTGTCTCATTAATTAGATTCCACATATGAGTGAAATCACATGCTATCCATCTTTCTCTGACTGGCTTATTTCACTTAGCATAATGCTCTTCAAGTCCATTCATGCTGCTGCAGTGTAAGATTTTCTTCATTTTTTTAATGGCCCAGGAGTATTTCATCATGTAAATGTACCATAGTTTTTGTATCCATTCATCTACTGTTGGGCACTTGGGCTGCTTCCAAATCTTGGTGATTGTAAATAAAGCTGCAAGGAACATACAGGTGCATATATTCTTTCAAATTAGTGTTTCAGGTTTCTTTAGATATATTCTCAGAAGTGGAAATGCTAGGTCATAAGGCAGTTTTATTTCTAACTTTTTGAAGTAACTCCATACTGCTTTCCACAGTGGCTGCACCAATGTGCATTCCCACCAACAGTGCATGAGGGTTCCCTTTTCTCTACATCCTCACCAACACTTGTTTGTTGATTTATTGATGACAGCCATTCTGACAGGATAACTCATTGTGGTTTTAATTTGCATCTCTCTAATGATTAGTGACATTGAGCATCTTTTCATATGACTATTGGCCATGTGTATGTTCTCCAAAGAGAAGTGTCTATTCAGATTCTTTGCCCAATATGCCCTCTTACACTGACCTCACAGATTTTGGTAAGCTCATTTGCCCTCTCATTTCTGGTTCTGTCTTATCATTGGGTTTGGGAGACTGTGTGGCAGAGAAGGGCAGTGGGAATACCTTGCAGATTTAGGAGGGCTGGTGTATTTCAGCCCCTGTGAAGTGGTCACCTCCACAACAGTCCTTGCTGTCTGTCTTTCAATTTGGCAACCACTCTCTCCTTTTGCTCGTTAAGTCTGAGGCCTTAATTAGTCCAAGATTATTAGTGAAAATTGTAGTATAGAATGTTCTGCCTTTATTCAGAGATCTTAACAAAAGTAATAGAACAAAGCCAACATTAGGATTGACAATTCAAATCCATACTGATAACTTGTGATTGATTCTCGTAAACTTTAAGATCCGTGATATTTTATCCCAGTTTTACTTATAAGTCAGAGAATTATGTTATTGCTATGTATACATATAATTTCCAGTTTGGAAATATCTTCTCAATTTTGAAAAAAAATCCAACCCCATTATTTAACTACTGTGTTTTTCCTACTCTGTTATTTTCCTGTATAAGCAGTCATTACGTGATTTCTTGCTTATCTTAGTATCCTATCAAAGATGTTATGGTTTGTTACTATAAAGATAATGGAGTTAACACACATAACTTCGGTTTTTAGTAATGATTTATGTACAGTGAAAATCTTCTCTTAAATGCAACCCAACTTTTTCTTTTGTCATAGCTTTCTGTAACCACAAATAAGCCAATGAGGCTGTCCCTTATTCTAAAATATTTCATTAGCTACTTTATAAGTTACTACTTGGAAAAATTATGAATTCCCTAAACAAATTTACAAGTAAAAGTGAGGTACTGAAAACCCTCCAAAATTATAAAACAATGGCATAAATTATTTGAAAAAAAATATGCTTAACTAATCATACGATGACTTAAATTACTTTGACAAAAATCTTAGATAAACTCTATGGTCAAAATCTTTCATGACCGCAAACAAACAGACACAATCACTGAAACATTTGCCTCGAGTTTGGAAAAGTGAAATTGCTGTAGCAACAGGGAGACCAATATTTAACATAAATTCTGCCTTTCATTATTAATCTCTGACCCCAGTACTGATAAGTTCCCTTTTGCCTCAAAACATAGTATCCATAGCTTGAAAGATGGGCAAAATCCTTCACAACAGAAGACATTTTATTGTAGAAAAGTAATATCTCATTCCAGCAAATCCTAGTTGGTCAAAAGTCAAGTTTATATTCTAATTCATCATACTACATCCAGTGGTCATCTTTACCATGAATGTTTATATGCAATATGTGTCAATTCTGTTTATTTATATCCCTTGAAGTTTTAAATGAATGTCTATGACAAAATAACACCAATAGATGGTATGCAATCCATCAGTCAATTTTTATCAATTTCCTGGTCAACTTTCAAGATAGTCTTTATGATTACAAGTACTTGTTGAAAGCCAGATACTGTGTCGAGACTGCCCATTTGATAAGGAAACAGTCTGTTTATTAGAAGTACATGACCTAATGTAGAAAAATTATATTTACACTAAGTCCTATGATGTAGGATGTGTGCTAAAAAATGTACTTAATGTTTTCCTATTATGACAGCAAGCAATTCTTAATGTTTGCATTGAGAGAAAAACAAAATATGTATAGAATATGACAGAGTTAAAGAATCAATAGTATTTCAAAAAACCAGAGTGCTTTACTGGAAAGGAGAATAGAATCATCAGTCACAGAAGCTGAATAATATATAGTAGTAAAGAAACTAAGCAAAACTTTGTTATTTATACTATGCATGTAGTAAGAAGTGGCAGAAATGTAGAGTGTTTGATAAGGTCTTCAAAATATGCACTGAATAATATTTACTTATTCTGTAAGCAACAGAAAGCCACTGAAGTTTTTTGACCAGGGAAAACTAGGGAAAAGGAATATTTTATAGAATATATCTCTGATTTTCTCCTTAGAAAATTTATTGAAAGAGTGTATTAGGAAATATAAGCCCCTGCCATAAATACATCCCACAGTACAATGGCTCAAGTACAATAGAATTTTTTTTCTCTTTCACATAAGAGTGCAGGTCAGGTGTTCCTGGTGGGGCTCTGCCACATTCACACACGGACTACAGTAACTCTACCATCTTCAACATGTAACTTTCAATGACAGAACAGTCATCGCTTTCCATCTCCTGGGAAGTGGGAGTACACGTGGGATTTTTATGGTAACAGACGTGGAAGTGGCAGACATCACATCCACAAATATTCCATTGAAGAGAGCTAGGTCACATTACTGGTATAACTGGAGAGGAGATTAAAACCCAAGATGTCTTGCTGGGCAATTACCAGTACAACCCAGCTGCAAGTCGATCACCATGGAAGATGAGCAGGCTGTAGCACAGGCTCAAACAACTCACTCTTTATAGCAAAGATTCCCATTAGGGAACAGAGGGCCTGAAAAGCCTCCTTGCTTTCTTGGTGACTTTTTTTGACGTCCTCTTTTCAATTGCTTTGGTAATGAAATGCTCAGTACTGGTTTCTGATTCCCCCAAGTAAATTACATCTCATACCTCCCACCAAACCTCCATGGTTAGAATAAAATATATTTGCAAAATATAATTTAAAAAAACCTTTGCAGTTACATATTCTCATTTCAAAGCTTTTCAGAATGACAAATTATATTATTGTATTTACAGATAAAACAAATTTTATTATTGTTTCCAAATTATTCCCTGTCCTCCATAAAAGGGTTATACATTGCAACTCATTTTCCAGCCATTTGGAGAGCCTACCTGTGGGCTGCCCCAGGGATAAGGCATGGGTATCAGGCTTGTCATGTGACTTCCTCTGACTAATGAAATGTGAGAAGATTTAACAGAATGATTTAAGAGACATAATATTGATTCATAGTGATCTTTCAGTCTGGATCCAAGAATACATGTAAGTCAAAGCCACAGAGAATACACATTGAAGACATATAACATGGTGAGAAATAAATGTCTGGGTAAATATGATGATAATTTGTTACTGCCACATAACCTCACAAAAGCTAACTAACACATTAGAAGAGGGCTCACTCTATAGCATGGGTATCTTGATATATAATTAATTGCAATGTGAATTTCCCCATGGACATAAACAACAGAAACTTAAAATATCACTCTGCTGAATAGAATGAATATTTCATTGACATAGGATAAATATATGTATTAAATAAGAAGGATACATCAATAACAGTACAACACAGAAAAATTCTCAAAGGTAAGCAATCACATTTATTTATTTTTGAAGCGTAGAAAGTATTCTTAGTTATTTCTGTTTATTTTCAAGTTCTACCTGCCTTAAAGATGGGCAAAAGTCTGGACCTATTCAGTCCTTGCCATTTATAGCCTGTCTGTGTTTTTTATATGCTGGTTAATTCTGATCAATTTCTCCAACGACTTAGCATAAATCATTAGAGTTACCTTAATTTACTGACTTTCTTCCTCCTTCACTTTTTCCGTCTCACTCTAATGTATATGGGCAATACAGACTGGGCCACGTACTTCTCTCTGCAGGAACTTGGCAGCTCAGTCTCACTGTACACCTTTTCACTGTGACCTAGTTCCTCTGGCTATATTACCTTTTCTCAAAAAGAGTGGGGAGCACACTAAGAGTGGTTATTTTTCTCAGTCCTTGTGGTTTCTCCCTGTTGTCACTCATAAATTTTCTACCACTAGCAAGTTTTTTTTCTTGTAGCTAATTCTTAAATGCAATTAAAATTATTTGCTTCATGATTTTGCAATAGACTATGTGTGTCAGTAAACATAACATTATGGATGACTATTGCTTTTAAAGTAGATAAACACTTTTGTCTATATGAAAGTATTTTAATATATCACAAAACATTTATAATAAC